>OU744795.1:7165176-7458508 GCA_916614155.1 Mesoligia furuncula
CCGACTTCCGAAATTATTTGTAGTGTTTTTTTTTTTAAAGTCGGTTGTTTTTTTTTTCGTAAAAAGTTTTTATTTTTCACTTTTTAGTGGGTCCGTTTGTAATTTATCTAAGTTACAATAGCCTAATGTCAACTGCTCATCACTTGTTACAAAATATTGCTTTTCCCGATGTTGGGACGTTAATTGTTGAGGAGTTCTCCTGGTAAGAACCAGGAGAACTCCTCAACAACCACTCACTATACGCTTTGTGACGAGCATAAATTGCTTAGCAACCTTAATAAAGTAATCGAATCGCAACCCGTGAAATATTTGTCATTGAGTAGTTCCAATGGCCATCTGTGGTCTTCTTCATCAGCTCCACTTTACCAAATGATGATTTCCGAGAGCAAATGCTCAAGTTATTTTAAAAAATACCTAAATCGTTATAGCTAGGCTTATAAAATTTGAGGGTTTGCCTCGATTTCCATGGGATCCTCTCATCAGATTCCAACTTGATGATAATGGGACCACCTCGAGAGTATACCCTTTCAAACAAAAAAAGAATTTTGAAAATCGGTCCACAATTGGCGGAGTAATTGCGTAACAAACAAACAAAACAAAAAAAAAAGAGAACCTCCTCCTTTTTTGAAGTCGGTTAAAAATAATGGTCGTCTAATTAGGTTTATTGAAATGAAGTAATGCTACTTTCTAAAATAGGTACTTGCATTGCATAGCCAACTTCCGTTCGGGCAAGTTCGGAGCGCGTTCGCCTGCTCCTCGGCAGTTTTCGTGTTCTGCTCTATGAGAAACTACAGTAAAGACACTGTCTATTATCGCAGTTGTGTGCGTTATTTTTTTCATTGTGTGCCACGTAGTTATAGGCGCGCACACATTCATAAAATCGTATGAGCACGACTGATCGCGAGAGCACACATCTAAACATTTAGTGACGAATAGTTTGTGTCTTCGCCGTTGAGATTGTGAGGCGCCAGTGCAGCGCGAATCAAGAAATCTTAATGATACTACGGACGCTCGGTAGGTGGAGCTGATTTATGATTTAAGAATTTTTATATTTTGTTAAGTTTTGTTTATTGATTTACTTATGCAATATTATATCAGTTCTCCGAGGTAGACACTGTCTTTATCACTCTATGGAATGCCCGCCCCTGCTTATATATACTTACTTCAGTCGTGCTCAAACGAAGGTTGAAAACGGTTTTGAGTTGTTTATTGGTAAGGGATTTACTTGTGAATGTCCATTGTCTTGTGTCTTGCCGTCTTGCGTCTTCAGCATGTTTTAAACTCTCCCTCAAAAATTCTTAGTCCTTCCTAACCTACTTAATCCAATTCTATCAATTCACGTAATACCATTCCTCATAACTTTCTAATCTTAGGTGGATGCAAAATTACATTTCCGTTCGTCGCCCACTCAAAAGTTTTTGTGGCACGGAACCTTTAGAGTATAGTCTCTTACTCGCACTTGGCCGCTTATTTGCCAACTTTCTGGGAACAGCCAGTTTATTCTGTAAAATATTTAGTAAGCTTGAAGTGAGTCATACCAATGCGCAATTATACTACTGACAGCTCACTAACTTTTTTTTTGGGTGGGAAATCATCAAATGACTCCTCCCGCTCTGGGCGGAGAGGAAGGGAGTGTGTTCCTTTGTTCCCGTGTTCCTTCCTTAGCCCTTTATGTTCCGGGCGAGCGGTAACCCTTTCGGACAATCCCGCTGACCCGGCAGGCTTCGGCCCCTCAATTTACCTAAGGGGCCCCTCATTTTCCTAGCTCACTTCACCTCAGTTAATCTTTTTTCCAGTTGCAACATAAGGGTCGACTGTCCAGGCGGGACTGACGAACACGACTGTGACCTTCGCTGCGCCCCGCACGGCATGTTCGAGTGTCGACAGCAACTCGACTGCATCTCTATGCGCAGAGTGTGTAACGGACATCAGGACTGCACCGATGGGTCGGACGAGACACCTGATGCTTGTGGCAAGGGTAAGTATACGACATTTATTGTTCAGGATCTCATGCTCATTAACCACAATCAGTCATCATCATCATTTCAGCCGTAAGACGTCCACTGCTGGACATAGGCCTCCCCCAAAAGGGGGGGGGGATTTGCCATAATCGCCATGCTTGGCAGGCGGGTTGGCGATCGCAGTATGGTATGGTGGTGGAATGCATAGAGAACGCTGCTGCCCATTCTCCGGTACGCCCCTTAGTCGCCTTTTACTACACCCACGGGAAGTATGGGGTGGTGCTATTCTTTAAGTCCGGCACCACACAGACCACAATCAGTGCAATCATATATTTAGGCACACACAAACAGCCCTACAAACCCTTTCTTATTTTTTTTTTTTAGTTTATGTTCTTTATTGCGTCATGTTTACCGCAAATAAACGTATTTTCTTTCTTTTCCCATAACGTTCCCACTGCTGGAACACAGTCGTCCTCTCTGTGAGAGGATAGGCTGTAATCCACCACGCGGGCCCAGTCCGGGTTGGTAGATATCACAATATACAACGTTATTTTTAGTATATGCGAAACCTGAATATAGTTTGTTCAGAATAAGTAACTGAATCGATTCCAATAATTTTTACCCCATGTTATATTTTATCCCAAAAATGTTTAAAGAAGGTTAAAAGTTGGACACCGTGCGATACTAAGTAGGTTATCCAATATCCGCGCCGAACGGTTAGGTACCTAGGTACTATTATCAATGAGCGCAAGATTGGCGCTATGCGAGCGGCGCGGGTGTATGTTTTTGTACGGACAAATATGTAACTTAACAAGCTTATAACTTTGTGATTTTTCATGATACAGTTAATTTTCTTTATTTTCAGTGAACAGAACCTCCTACCTCTACCCGCTAGTCCAACCCCTTGCAGAATGTGATGACGGGTACCTCTGCAGCAATGGGCAGTGCATCGAGTGGAAGCAGGTCTGTGACAAGAAGACCGACTGTGTCGACGGATCCGACGAGAATGGATTCTGTGGTATGTGGATAACGTTTATATTTTCTTTGGTATTGCTTCGTCCTTTAGCAGCATCTACACCGCCTCATGCATGTGAACTAAGCATCATACTGACGTCACGCGAAATCCTGCATCGCGCAAGGAGAGTTTACCGAGCAACTTGCATAATAATATATAGGTACAACGGCCCGACATGAAACATATTCGGGCAGTTGCCAACCAGACACGACTCACGTCTGGTCGGAGGATAATCTCTTTTCTATGGAGTTACTGGAGTATGAGTGAACTTTACACCCCTTTTTTTTTGCGGATGGGAAATCATCAAATGACCCCTCCCGCTCTGGGTGGAGCGGAAGGGAGTGTCAGACTCTTACTGACTAAAACCCACCCGTGATCCTTCCTTAGCTCTTTATGTTCCGGGCCAGCGGTAACCCTTTCGGACAATCCCGCTGACCAACTTTACACCCTGTTCCTGATACCTCTAATAGTCCTGTGCTACACGCTACGCCCTGCGCACGCGCTTCGTCCTGTGCTACGTTGCGAAATTATAGAAGAGCTTTCGTAATTGTGTCACAATATACCGAAGATGTCGCCGAATGATGATGATTTATGACCTATGAAGTTCCAACCCAATTTTTAATACTCCTATTATATTTGTCTAAAGACACATCTAGTTAAAACCGGGGAAAGCGTTTTTCTGTTACCGGCCGATAATAAGTCCTGCGGAGTAATTGCGTAACACCCTAACAAAGCAAAGCTTTCATTTTGACAGTTCAACAACATTCATTGCGTTATTTACGTTGTTGAGCAGACACATTTTTCGAACATTATGAAGCAATGGATTAGCAATATCCTTCAAAATGATTCGGATTGTGATTGAAAGTGTGTTACGCGATTTGGTTTAGGAAGTGAAAGTTAAATGCGGGAAACTAATGACGCTACTCCGTTAACGTCCTGGGTTCGATTCCCAGTAGCAGGCCGGTTTGGATTTGTTTCCGGTTAGTTTGAATAATAAATACATAATTATTCAAAAATGAAAACAGTTATTCAAAAATCTTAGAAATAATGTTGGTATTGCAATGTCTGATCACAGGCGGAACGAGGTCTTACCGCAGGAACTTAGGGCATGACAAGTGATTTTTAACAATATTTTTTAGTTTTAAGAATAGTGAGATTTTCTTAACAATATTTCATTTATGTTTTAGTTAATTCATTATGTTATAATTTGCTATTTATTTATTTACTTACTTACAACACTAATGCTTAGTTGCCGTCTCCACGCGAGAGAATCGCGGCGATATTATCGTCGTGCCACGTATTTCTATAAGTATGTATACAGTCTTAGAACGCGTCTCCACACGGCGATATCATCGCGGCGAAAATTTGATGGCAATCGCCGCGATTGTGTCGCTCGTGGAGGGGGCCGTCTCCACGAGCTAGGGTCTAAAACATGTAGATAATTTCTATATTATTTAGGTACGGAAAAATATTTGTTGGCACTCAGTTATTTCGACGATTATGATTGCGTCAGCAGTATTCTTAACCAGTGAAATAACAAGTTATCTGTGCTGTTAATTTTTTAATTGTTTTATTTTAGGTGCTTAGTATAATTTATTAACCTAGTTATGCACTTAGATCTCTGAATGTGTCACCCTATTTAAAATTTCTACATTAAATATCTGTAACATTATCGTCGCTCGCATGACTAAAAGTCTTATCTCATTTTTTGGCTGATTTGAGTTAGGACAACTACATTTTTCTATTCATGATTCATTACATTTTGATGCCTTTCAAAATGGTTATATTTGGAGATCCAAATAACATACTGACAAATGTAAAGAAACACGTATAGAAAAATGTAGTTGTCCTGACTCAAATCGGCAAAAAAATAAAAAAAAACCGGGCAAGAGCGAGTCGGACTCGCGCACCGAGATTTTTCATCAAAAGTCGAATACTATGCGACCTAAAAAAAAGAAAAAATGTTTGAGAATGTGCAACTTACGCTCTTTTATATCCACATGCCCTAGTAGTCCCACTTCGAATTTTTCAGACTCCCTTTCAGTCCCTGTTGCAAAATAATATACAAATATTTTTATTTCTTTCTTATTTGCAAAATAGTTGGGCAAACGTCATCTAAAACTGTTCTAAATTTGAAGTTGATAGCATTAGTAGTTCTTGAGATATCCAGCTGTGACAGACAGACAGACAGATAGACTTAGTCTCACCATAAGGGTTCCGTTTTTACCATTTTGGTGCGGAACCATAAAAATGAGATAGGATTTTAGTCATGCGAGTGACGATATATGGTGTACATATAATAAAGAGTATTCTATCTTATACTCCTCAGAAACCGCATGCAACAACGTGACATGCTCGTTCATGTGTCAGCCAACGCCGCTAGGGGGGCGCTGTCTGTGTGCCTTCGGGTTCCATCTGGCGTCCGACCACGCCTCGTGTGAGGACATCGACGAGTGCACGCAAGAAGTCTGTTCTCAAGGCTGTACCAATGTCCCAGGGTCCTTTTTGTGTTCGTGCCATCATGGATACGCACTCAGGACGTAAGTACTATATAGTCAGTTCAAAAGCTATATGCCAAACCTTTTCCCAACTATGTTGGAATGCAGATGAATACTACTGGTCCATCTGCCTAGCCGGAGTCTAACCGGATGCAGCTGAATACTAGTATTTTACTACTGGTCTTGAAGCGCGTTGGGCATTCTATGAGATGGAAAAAAACCATTCAACTCGCGACACTGTTGCCGTAACCGACACCTCTGTTTTAAGTTTTGACCATTATAAAGACATCAACGCGCGGTACGTTTTCTTTGGGAAGAATGCCCTTTTTTTTTGGGTCGGAAATTATCAAATACCTTCTCCCGCTCTGGGGGGAGCGGGAAGGCGTGTCAGACTTTTACTGACCAAAACCCACCCGTGTTCCTAACATTCTAACAAGAATGACCTTCAAACATATTTATAAAATTACTATGCTTTTTCAAGTTTTCACTTCTGTTGGCACTCTTGGAGTGCCACTGTTTTTTTTTTACATGGAGCGACTGTCTCTCTGGCCTCCACAACCCAGTTACTGAGTAATACTACCCCTTGGTAAGATTGGTTGTCAGACTTTCGGGCTTCTGACGGCCCGTAACGACTGTCGTAGATCCAAGAATGACAGCCGGGACTCAATTTCATGAAAAATTGAATTTATGATTGGCAGTTTTGCCTCTTTATGCTGATGACTCTGACTCTTAGTCAGAAATCGTATTTTCAAAGGCTGACCTATCTGCAGGCCAACATCTAGCTCACGAGGCCCTTTAGTGTCTAAACACACTGTGCCGAAGGTACGCGACCGAAGTTTGGCATGATTACGCTTGCAATGCTATTTGATTTACTGACGACACATTATGCCGAAATTACGTTGCGTTAGATAGCATTGCAGGTGTAATCATGCCGAACTTCGGTCGCGTACCTTCGCCCTTCGGCATAGTGTGCTTAGACACTAATAGAATAGAATATCGTTTATTGTCCCCGTTGTACCGTATGCACCATTGTCCTGCACCATCAATGGTGCAGAGGAGACTAATTAGTTTCGTTTGCACCATTCTCAATGGTGCAGATGATGGTCTCATCTGCACCATTGAGAATGGTGCAAACGCAGTTTCATTTGCACCATTAATGGTGCAAACAAAACTAATTAGTCTCATCTGCACCATTGATGGTGCAGGTCAATGGTGCATACAGTACAACGGGTTACCTATTGTCTCCAGTATTATAACTAGTAGTAAGTAAGTACAAACACAAAAACTATAACACCGGAAGCAAAAGGTTTAAGTCTCAGCAGTGTGCTCAGGTCCCCGTGAGGGATTGCTAAGCGCTGGTTTTCAGCTTAAACTTTCATCGTCAGGTCAGACCGCCGCTCGTGTAAGGCGACGCGCGGCAACATGTCCATTCTTTACGTGTCGGGCAACACAGTCCGCTCAATCTCATCTGACGGCTACGGAGCCATCGAGTACACTGATAAGGACGAACCAGCTATCACCGATATGGATTATAATGTCAGGTTAGTACTGAAAGGGGTGTTAGATCCGCTAGAAAACTCTGTGATAAGTTAAATAATCTGTGGCTGCATGTACGCCAGCACATCAAGCCACTATCATCATCATCTGCCTAGCCTTTTCCCAACTATGTTGGGGTCGGCTTACAGTCTAACCAAAAGCAGCTGAATACCAGTACTTTACATGGAGCGACTGTCTATCTGACCACCACAACCCAGTTACTGGATAATACAACAATACCCCTTGATAAGACTGATTGTCAGAATTTCGGGCTTCTGACAACCCGTAACGACTGTCGAAGATCCACGAATAACAGCCGGGACCAACGGCTGAACGTGCTTTCCGAGGCACGGAGGGGTCACGGTATGTAAAGATGGTCACCCATCCACAGACCAACCGCGGCAAGCGTAGTTTAACCTAATCGATCGACCTGTGCGCTGTAATTATTTAGCCACGGACCCCTCAATCACATCAAGCCACTATAATCAGTCAATTTTTTTTAATAGATTTTCAAATTTATCGCCAAAGCATAAGGTTCAAGGTTGATTGGGAAAATTTGACAGTTTCGGGTCGCTTGCTCGATCACACAAGCAGTGTTATCCGCACATAATCAGTCTATAATGTCCCCACTGCTGGGACACAAGCCTCCTCTCTGTGAGAGTGGGCCGCAATCCACCACGAGGGCCCAGTGCTTGGAAGATGTCACATGTCTTCGAATTTTTGGTCCTAGGACATGCCGGTTTCCTCACGATGTTTTCCTTCACCGTTTTGAGAGCAGTGGGGATGAAATAATTCACACAAAGTAAAGCGCCTGTCTGAGTTCGAACTTACGACCTAGAAACTCGTAAGTCGCTGCCGTTTTTATCCGCACGATTAACATGAATACAGAAACCCGACAACAGCCGGACAGTAGTACACGCACAGTAGTACACGTACACACGAAACCCGTCTGGTTGTAGGTTCCTCCCTTTTCTATTGAAAATGAGGATCCTAGCAACCTGTTTCCTCAAACATCTAAAAATCCTTCTTTCTGTGCAAATGTTAATGTGGCGGAGACGACCATCATTGGGAATGTGCAACTGTACCTTCCGCCTTGCCCAAATGACGACTAAGAAAAAAGAATCAGCTGTTCCCTTCATTTTGACGAGTTATACGAACATAAATGTAGGGAACAGCTGAATTTTTTTTCGCGATTTCAATTTTGGTCCAAATAGTAAAAGTTGGTCATAATGATGAGTGCAGTCACGAGCACCAATATGTCAACACTTGGCAACTTTAAATTGCGTTTTTTTTCACGAAATAACGAATACAACGTTGAAATACGACACTTTACATATACCTATGGGTTCGAAAATACTATGTTCCTCCTACTTAATATAAAATTTCATTCAAAAATAAAGGAGAAAATCGCCTTTAAATAAAGCTAAGCGTATACATACTTTTGCTTGTAACTGTACCATGAACTCTTTAAGAGTTTGTTAATGTTTTACCTATAACCCTATATATCAATCTATCTGTACTAATAATAAACCTGAACGGCCTTATTACAAAACAAGATTTATCTTTAGACCCAGGTTTAAACCATCCAGCCATTTTTAAATTTCGAACTATAATCCAACGAAGCTAAAGTTCTTATTACAAAAACTGACGTTAAACCAGAGTCTAAGTTGTCAATTTTGCATTAAGAACTTTACGTTTGTCGGAATAAAGTTCAAAATAGAGTAACTGGCTCGAAGGTTTAGGCTAGGTCTAAAATTAGATCTCGTTTTGTAATAAGGCCGGAAGAGTTTGTTGTTTGTTTGAATGCGCTAATCTCTAGAACTACCTGTCTTTGATAGCCCAATTCTCGAGAAAGGTTTTTATACTATTTGACATCACGCTAGGATACAGCCGGTCGATTCTGTAAAAATCTCACCGTGAAAACTTAGGTGAAGTGAGTTTGTTTTTGCTAGGAATTGACACACTATTGACAGCTCACTCCACGCTCACTTCACCTAAGTTTTCACGGTGAGATTTTTACGGAATAGCACCGCTGAGGAGTCGAGCAAAAAAAAAGTTAAGAGGAAACGCGGTCGGAGAGACTTTTTAAAAAAGCCTAAGTAAAAAGTCATAATTCGAGGTTTGGCTCTCGCCTATTTTCTCCTCCAATATTGGACCAATTTAAAAGATACTTCATAAACAAAATAAGAAGGATATATACTGTGTCCCTATGTTTTTCTTTTTTCATTAATAGTTTTCAAATTTGTGCACTAGGTCTCTGTTTACAGCGGCAATTTTGAGCATTTTTTGAGGGTTCTTATAAAAATAATGTATCATCAAAAAGGAAAACATAGGGACACAGTATTTATCCTTCTTATTCTGTTTATGAAATATCTTTTAAATTGGTCTAATATTGGAGGAGAAAACAGGCGAGAGCCTAATCTCGAATTATGACTTTTTACTTAGGTTTTTTTAAAAAGTCTCTCCGACCGCGTTTCCTCTTAAGAAAGAACGCTAAGGGAAAACGAAGTAATAGCGAGAGCAGATGATGCGATGAGACGGGGTGGGTCGGGGAACAAAAAAATTCACGCGGACGAAGTCGCGGGCAGAAGCTAGTGTAATAATAATGCTGAAATCAAACAATAACCATTGCACCCAATAATGTTTACTCATTCTCTAGGCAAAAGAAGCTGTACGTAACGTCCGCAGAGGCTGGGAAACTGATAGAAGTGAACAGCACTCACAACGTCATCGTGGTCACTAACATCGGGAGACCTACCAAGGTAATGTTCTCATCATCTTGACCACTTTAAGATCTAAGTAGGTACTCAGTTTTACAATATAGGTATACCTACTTTTTTCAGGGTTCCGTACCCAAAGGGTAAAAACGGGACCCTATTACTAAAACTCCACTGTCCGTCTGTCAGTCTGTCACCAGGCTGTATCTCATGAACCGTCGTGATAGCTAGACAGTTGAAATTTTCACAGATGATGTATTTCTGTTGCCGCTATATCAACAAATACTAAAAACAGAATAAAATAAATATTTAAGGGAGGCTCTCCCATACAACAAACATGTTTTTTTCGGCGTTTTTGCCTTGTGGTACGAAAACCTTCGTGTGCGAGTCCGACTCGCACTTAGCCAGTTTTTTAAAAGATGTACTGCTGGTGGTCCCAATACCATAAAACTTTACAAGAATAGAATTCTACAAAATTGTTAAAATATTATAGACAAAAAAAACCGGTCAAGTGCGAGTCAGACTCGCGCACGTTCAACACGGAAAAAAAAATACTATTATTAAATGCTTTGAGTTTGTACTTGGCAGGTTGCAGTAGACTGGGTAACTGGTAACGTGTACTTCGCGGACTCGTCGCCGTCGGACAGCCGCGTAAGAGTGTGTCACGTCAAGAACAAGCGCTGTGCCACCCTGCAGAGACTGCCTTCTGATGCTAAGGTTCGTAGTTTTACTCATTTATTAGAAAGGGATTCTTAAGGGAAGTTTCTCGCACAAAAATGGTCTCAAAATTAATACGATAAGTGAAGATTACATTTAAACAAACTAGTTAGTTTCTGTCTGCGACTTCGTCCGCGCAAAATTTCACACTCCCCTATTCACCCTCTTAGGGGTGGAATTTCGAAAAATCCTTTCTTAGTGGATACCTTCTCTTCACAAAGAACATACCCTTCAAATTTCATGTCTCTAGGACCAGCGGTATAGGCTGTGCGTTGATATATGAGTCAGTCAGGACTTTGAATTTTATATAGACTTATTACAGTTACGTTACAGTTATTAAAACTCAATGTGATACTGGAATAATATTGGTTTGGATGATCAACAAAAGTGTGTGGCCAGCCAGTATCACTTTGCGCTTGGTGATATTTCCTTAAAAGACTAACTTCATTTTCACAAAGCTGGGGTTTCCTAAGACTGCGGTTGGCCATCACATACCGTTACCATCGAATGACGTCACTGGAACGTTATTTATGAACGTAAGTTTGTGTGTTTGATACCGTAGAGTCAAATCGCGCTACCATCATTTTAATAAGGGCCATCCGTTTTAGGAAACCGTAGCCAGTCTTTTCATCATCATTTCATTCCCTCTTTTCCCAGATTACAGCCCTAATCGTGGACCCAAGTTCAGGTCTCATGTTCTACTGCGTGACCCGGGAGCTGGAGTCAGTGGTCTGGTCAGCCACCCTAGCCGGCACACACGTGACCGACCTGACGACCGTCCGCAACTGCACCGGGCTCGCTGTGGACCCGTTCAAGAAGAACCTTTACGTGGCTGAGACTGGGCCTGCGCATATCACCAGGATGGATTATGAGGGGGAGAGCCAGTGAGTTGGTTTTGTTTTTCAAGATCTCTTTTAGTTGACAAGGTGAAAAAAGGGGAAGGTGCTATTCCTCTGGCGACTGGTTGTCACTCTGGTTTGGTGTATCAGTGCTCTTTCCATAGATATTAATATTATACTATAATTATTATCTATGGCTGCTTCAGTCAATTTTAGGTACACGTGGTAGTTAAGAGCGTTTACGCCGTACTGCATTTCATACAAACTTTCAAGCCCTTATTTTTCGAAATTAATGAACCGATTTTAATGAAACTTCATACGCATAAGCAGGATACCAAAGGTCTAACAAGTTAGTAGAGAACATTTTCGAAATGTCTTATTTAAAAAAAGATAACTGGAAATATCTGTTTCTATGGAAAGTTTAAAATCGGTATAATTTGGCTGTAACACTATTTTTCGAAAATGTTCTATACTAACTTTTTAGGCCTTTGTATTTTGCTTATGCGTACGAAGTTTCATTAAAATCGGTTTATTCACTTCGAAAAACAAGGGCTTGAAAGTTTGTATGAAATGCCGTTCGACGTAAACGCTCTTAATGGCTTAGGCATTCATTGCATTGTATCAGTGCTGTTTCCATAGATATTAATACACTTCTGGACACATCTATTGGCCCACCTTGTATTTTCAGTTTCGTTTGGTCCTAGCTAAAATTTTATATTAGGTCGAGCAAAAAGTTTTTATGCAGTTATGAACCTGGCACATTCACAATTTCATTCAATAAACAGTCTTTTTTTGAATTTCGAACACAGAATTTAAAGAAACCAAAGACAATTTGGAGCCTGTTCGTTGATATCAAACAATCGAATACTAAGAAAACTTGGTTTTATTGGTTTACTTGGATTTAATTCTTGAAAAAGTGATTGATATCTTTGGTTTAGCAACAAACATTACTTATTCTTAACATTAAGGTGAGGTTCTATCAATAATCTATGGATACTTTACCTGAAGTCGCCGCCCAAGCTGTGGCACTTATTCAGGCCGGACACAGCCAAAGAAACGTGAGTGCTCAACTTAATTTAAGTCGATCTGCGGTCCGAAATGTTTATCGGAGGTACCTAGAGACTGGCGGCTTTGTTCGTCGCCAAGGAAGGCCACGATCTCGGGTCACAACTGAAAGGCAGGATCGATTCATCGTGATGACCAGCTTGAGAAATCGTCACCTTACCTCCATTGAGATACAAAACCAACTTCGCGACTTCCACGGAGTATCTGTGAGCGCTCGAACTGTTCGGAGAAGGTTAAAAGAACGCGATATGGTACCACACAAGCCAGCTAATGGGCCCAAACTAACGCGAGCCCACCGAACAGCGCGCCTTCATTTCGCACGCAGTCATTTAAATTGGACACAGCAAGATTGGAGCCGTGTACTCTTTTCTGATGAGTCTAAAATTGTGTTACATGGCAATGATGGAAGGAAGAAGGTCTACCGACGTAAGGGAGAGCGTTTCGCACAATGCTGCTTTGAAGAGAGGGTTGCTTATGGCGGTGGCTCATGGACTGTCTGGGGTGGTATATCCGCGAGCGGCAAAACTCAACTTGAGGTTGTTACAGGACCACGGCTGCCAACATTAAATGCTGAAAGGTACATTCGTGAGTGCTTAGAACCTCACGTGATACCATACGCGGACTATGTGGGCCCAAATTTCCTTTTTATGCATGATAATGCAAGAGCCCATGCGGCCGGCATCGTCAGGGAATATCTTCGGGATGTGAACATCACAGTTATGGACTGGCCAGCCAGAAGCCCAGACATGAACCCCATTGAGCACATGTGGGACGAGCTAAAAAGACGTGTTAGGGCTCGTCAGCCAGTTGCCCAGACGATACAGGAGTTGAAAACTGCCATAGAAGAGGAATGGGAGATGATCCCTCAAAATTTCATAGAGCGGTTGATAAACTCTATGCCTAATCGTATGAGTGCTGCCCATGGAGGCAACACGCGTCATTAAATTAAACCTTTATTTTATAAAACATGTTTTTTATTCAAAAATCAATTGCCTTTAACAAGGCGCAAATCCGACTTGTTAGGCGTAGCTCCATGTCGTATGGTATTCTGAATTCAAATTTAAAACAATACCATCGAAAAAGATGGTAAAATGTATCAGGTTTAAAACTGCATCAACAGCTTTTGTTCAATCTAGCAATCATATTTCGGTAGGGGCCATCGAAACCTAAACTCAAAGGTGGGCCAATAGATGTGTCCAGAAGTGTATTATACTATATCTATGGCTGCTTCAGTAAATTTTAGGTACACGTGGTAGTTAACGATGCTCAGAAAAGGTAGAAACTCGCTGTCTCCGAGGTTCTTACTCCATGTAGGTATTTATTCTGGAACCCTACATAAAAATGTTACTAGGACGGATTGATCAGCCAGCTGATGTTAATATTATGTAGACCTTGCTTAAGGTGAATGGGTAGTTGAGACCGCGAAATTCAAATTTTCTTACGTTTTTAGCAATTTGCAGGTTAGTCTCAGGTTGTATCTTGATCAAAATATGATTCGCGACAATAACTATATTTTGATCAAGATACAACCTGACACTGACCTGCAAATTCCAAAAAACGTAAGAAATTTTGAATATCGCGGTCTATCACTATCCATTCACCTGATACTACATGCTTCCTGACCGAAACATGATATTGAGGCATCCCACTGTACGGAAAAGTCCTATTTCTGTTTGTAAAATTTATATAGAACTTACGCGGTAATCGGGAACATTTCTTACAATTTCCAGCAATAAGATCCTAGCTGACCACCCGCAACTGCAAGCGCCACACGACCTCGCCATCTTCGAAGATTACATCTACTACTTAGTAGCCAACTCCTTCCGACTCAGCCGCTGCCGACTCTTTGGCCCCAAATACTGCGAGACCTACATCTTTAGAGTATTCGACGCTAACACCTTTGTCATACGCCATGAGAGCGTCCAAAGAGATGACTTGGTCAATGAGTGCGAAGGCGTGGTTTGCGCCAATGTTTGTGCGTTGGACGAGGATGGCCCCAAATGTTTGTGCGATGATGGCTCTTTGGCGAAGAATGGCGAGTGTCCGGAGTTGGATAAAAAGGATGTGAGTGTTGTTTTTTTCTTGATGATACCTACCTACTTTGTACATAGACATACAAACCCCCTTACTAATAAACGTTGTATAGCGTCTGTATAGTTACACAACGCTTTGTCTTATTCTTTCGAATGTCAAATTACTGACGACTGAAAGAGAGAAATCGGTGTGTAACTATTCATCTGATATAATATACGTTTATTAGGAATTTAAGGGGGTAAGATTATGAGATAGGTTAGAAAGGCCACGGCCTCTCGCCATCTTTCAAGATTATATCTACTAGTTAGTAGCCAACTCCTTCCGATTCAGCCGCTGCTTCAAAAACATTAATTGCGTTATTTACTTTGTTGAGCAGACAAATTTTTCGAACATATGAAGCAATGGATTAGTAATCTAAATAAAATAATAGATAGATAAAGTAAGAGGCAATCTTTGCGCCCTCACGCCCCTAGTCGCCCCAGGAGACGCCCCGGGCGTCAGGAATCGACAGCCGATTCACGGCCATGGTAGGCGCGGGCTTGCGGACGGCGAGCAATGGGCAGCTCGCCGTCCGGTAAGGACCAGGCCCGGGTCGACGACGCGCTGTGTTCCACGCGCGCCTCAACGAGATGACAGCACTAACTGACGGGGCCCGCTAGGGCCGATGCCTGGCAGGGTCGCGGGTCCTTCGAAAGAGATACCGTGGCCCCTTTCACTGGCAACTGAATGAACACGGATGGGTTTTAGTCAGTAAAAGTCTGACACACCCTCCCCGCTCCGCCCAGAGCGGGAAAAGTAAAAAAAAGGGTGTTACGCTATCAAGGTGGCACACCTCGCCTTTTGTCAAATATTGATGTGCACAACTGTCGGTGCCGCCCGCAGCTGCCGCTGTTCAACGGCTGGTCGCGCGCGGCGCTGGCCACTGCGCACAGCGTGTCCTTCACCATCATCACCGCCGTCTTGGTGCTGGCGGTGCTCTACCTCTGCGTGTTCGTCTACTACCACTTCGTTTACGTGCCCAGGAGGAATAGAGCTTCGAATTATACGCAGTGAGTGTTTTTTTTTTTACTTACAATAGTAGTAGGGTTGGTACAGACCATCAAACTGAACAATTTTCTCCACGGGACCAACATCGTAATTGCGAATAAAAATTCAGCCGTCCCATACGTTTAGGTGGAGTAGGTATTGAAGTTTTCTATGGGAGAGGTGATAAATTTTTCGCGATTAAGATATGTTGGTACCATGGAGAAAGTTGTTCAGTTCGATGGTCGGTCTTTGAAAACTAACCTTGCAACATATAGGTACCTAAACCTTCGAGACATACAGGCGAGACCTTACACTTTAAAAAAAAAAATTGTTTCTTTTATGTTCTACTAGCAGCGCCCCGCAGTTTCACCCGTAGAAGTCTCGATCCCGTGGAAATATCGGGATAAAAAGTAGCCTGCATGTATATCCAGGGTGTCAGCTACCTCCATACAAAATTTTATGAAAAATTGGTCCAGCCGTTTGAGCGTGAAGAAGTAACAAACATTTAAACACACACACACTCACAAACTTTCGCCTTTATAATATTAGTGTGATAAAATAATTACTTCATGCTTTTTTCCAGAGTCCGGTTCCAGAACACGTCGCCAGACAATTCGCCCTTTCGTGCAGATCCTTCAGTTCAGGTGAACACGTCAAGGTAAGTGTTTTAGTATCCAGCTTGCACATTATTACAGACAAATCTTCTTGTTATGCTATCGGGGAGTCTACACATGGCACAGGCCTATGAGACACATGTCCTACCGCTGAAGCTATCAACGACTTTTTCGCTCAAGAAACGTACAAAAGATTGTAGGTCCCGTCTAAAGGTAGGGGCTTGTGGCCAGTTGTGGGCAAGTAATCATAGCAGCACCATAGTTATAAGAAAGAAGAGCCGCACGGATCGATCGATCAGGTTAGGTACGCTTGCCGCAGTTGTTCCGTGGATGAGTGACCATCTTTACATACCGAGACCCCTCCGTGCCTCGGAAAGCACGTTAAGCCGTTGGTCCCGGCTGTCATTCGTGGCAGACTTTCGGGCTTCGTGACGACTGCCACTTACTGGGTAATACGTCACCATAAATTGTCACCACTCTTACCAAGGGGTATCCCAGTCTTACCAAAGGGTATCGTATTACCCAGTAAGTGGGTTGTGGTCAGATAGGCAGTCGCTCCAGGTAAATTACTGGTATTCAGCTGCATCCGATTAGACTGCAAGCCGACAGCAACAAAGTTGGGAAAAGGCAGATGATGTGTGATTAAAAGAGATAGGTACAGAGGCTAGCACAGATCAAGCTACCCCAATCTGTAAAGTTTTCCCAATTGAATATGAACCTTATTCCTTTGTAGTAAAGTTGAAAATCTATCAAAGAAGTTTGACAGATTGGGGTAGCTTGATGTGCTGGCCACTGTACTTAAGTACCTATATTATTAGTTGACCGCTGACTGTTCACGCCGGCGAGTGGTAGTTAGTGGCAGTGCGAGCTATCAAAGAGAGTACCTATTCGCTCGGCGACGCTCGCTTGGCGGGCGGACTCTCGCTGAGGGACATACACTTGGTTCATACGCATACCAGCGAGGAATCGCTCGTACCGTCGCGCACTTGTTGCTTGCCTACTCGTTATTTTTAAAAAAAAAAAAACGTTGCCCCACCCCACACTAGGAATTTTTCCTGTATTATGGGTGCGTTTACAAACATTTAAACACACATACACAAACAGCCAGACCCGGAACAACTACTTGTAGGTCATACAAATATTTGTTCCGTGCAGGAATCGAACCCGCGACACGCAGCGCAGCAGTCAATCGATTATAACCACTGCGCCAACTGTGCCGTCAGCTGTCATCCGTCGTTTTTAGTTGCTGTTGCTAGATCTACTCGCTTCTCGTTAATGCCGGCAGCGGGGATAGGTGCCTAATCGAACACTTGCCTTCGAATGCATTCATCCCGCAAATATTAAAAAAAAAAAGTTTATTTTTTCAGTAACGTGTCACACGAGTTCGTGAACCCGCTGCAGTACGTGAGGAACATGTGCTCGTTCCGGAAGCACACGAGACCTAACGTAAGTTGAATTTCCTTGGTAATGAAACTGGCAATCCAATCATGACGGTATGGTTGGAAAATATGCTGAGGGTGGCGCCAGATTAAGAGTACTTGATGCCCTAAGCAATCCACGCCTGTAGGCCTGCCCTCCTATCCACTAGTCGCCTCGTATTTTTCCAAAACATCGACGAGCGATTTTTAAAGATTGGCGCCAACTCTTAGGGCGAGGCCACAACACTGCGTTGCGGCGTCGTATCGCAAAAACGACGTCACAGCACAATGCGTCGTAAATACAATGCGTCGTAGATTTTTACGATGCGACGCCGCAACGCAGTGTTGTGGCCTCGCCCTAAGAGTGCCTTTTGGGTCTTGTAATACTCGTATGTTGCTGATAAACAGCCTTGCCATTAATGTGCTAGCAAATACTGTTTCGGTGCTGTGCCCCCGAGACGTGATGCCCTAAGCAATTGCTTAATTTGCTTATGGGCTAATCCGGCACTGGCTGAGGGTCGCGAGTCGCGGTCGGACCCCGACCGTTGCACTACTCTACTAGCACAAGCCCACGACGTTCGGACGGACGTAAAAATGACGCGGCGGGATTTTATTGCGCACTGCATTTTCAACTCTCGGCGCTAAGCTTGTGCGTTAAAAATCGAGTGCGTGAAAAACTGAAACTGGGCCAAGGGGTTGTTATCAGGAACACAGAAAACTAAACGAACGAATGACCGTAAAGGTACAGTCACGAGCATTAATATGTCAACACTTGGCAACTTTCAATTGCGATTTTTTCACGAAATAACGAATGCAACGTTGAAATACGACACTTTACATAAACCTATGGGTTCGAAAATACTATGTTTCTAATAATATAAAATTTCATTCAAAAATAAAGGAGAAAATCGCCTTTGGAGAAAGCCAAGTGTATACATACTTATGCTCGTGACTGTACTTGTACTATTTATTCTGTGGTAAAGGAATCAAAACGAGTAGGTACGTAAGCCCACGTACACACGGACTTGAACATATCGCGGCAGGATTTTATCGCGCACCGGATATTCAACTCTCGGTGTTGAGCAGAGAATTGAGAGTCCCTCAAGGCGCATCCCAGGGCGTCAAAAAACACTCTTGAATTTTCAACTCTCGGCGCTACGCAGTGCGTTGAAAATCCAGTGCGCGAAAAACGCCCGTGAGTACCTGGGCTTACTTATCTAACATGCTCGCTTTAAATACATGCTTCGCGCCAAGGTAGCCCGCGAAATTCATTTTTTTTTAAGTTTTTTGCAATTTGCTGGTCAGAATTAAGTTGTACGTTGATTAAAATATGATTCGCGGACGTAACAAATATATATTTACAGAATTCAGACTGTCGACGCAGGAGAGGAGACGCAGCGTGGGTAGACCAAAGAGTATAATAACTATACAGGTTTATTAGTAAAACATTAACAACCTCTTAAGAGGTCATTGTACTCATCATTATGAACAACTTTTACTATGGGACAATGGGACCAAATCTGAAATCGCGAAAAAAAATCAGCTGTTCCCTACATTCATGTTCGTATAACTCGTCAAAATCTAGGCAACAACTGATTTTTTTTTTGCAATTGCAGGTTTGGTCCCATAGTAAAAGCTGATCATAATGATGAGTACAACGACCTCTTAAGAGGTTGTTAATGTTTTACCAAAGACATTAAATCACAAAGAGATTTAAGATAGGTACAATAGAGGGGCCATGCAAAGAAATGTCTTAGAAAAACTGTGATCCCATGTCTCAGTGCCGCCATCTGGTAAGATATAGCATAATTAGAGCGGCAATTTATTCAATTAGGTTCAGCTATCGCCCGGTAGATGGCCAGTGTGGCCAGTGTTGCCACATACGATTTTCAATTCATCGATTAAAAATCGGATCGGTGGTGCCTGAAAAATCTAATATAAATCAAATCAGTTAGATAAATATCGAAAACTAAACAAATTAGGCAAAAATTGAACGAAACGGAAAACGGAACGCGCGCCCCTCGCGCCAGTGCCCAGTCCGCTGCCCAAACGCATACTGCGTAGACGCATATTTATCATCCTACCGCGCAAGTCACCACGTGCCTCCCTCGTGCCGCCATTGTAACGCGAAAGAATAATTATTAAGGGTCTTCGTTCCCAATGTTTTTTTAAAAATTAAAGTGTAAACTAATTTTGTGCCTATATCACAAATAAATACTCTATCTCTAAAAGGTAGTTTCCCTAAGATAACCTCCCTCACACATTTAAATAAATATTATCGATAACAAAATCGATATACAACATCACATCTCTGAAAGGCAGTCCGACTTTTAATTAGTTTTTAATTCTTCTAATAATTATTACCCTCTTTTATAAAATCAATTAAACATGGATCGATTTTAAACTGAATGTTACTTGAATGAATCGATTATTTTGTCACACCACTATATTAATTTTGTTAAAAAGTGGTAACACTGAAGCTGTCATTTTACCCAACTATAGTAAAGCTACTCAGCAATAGATGGCGTTTAATACAAAATAAACAAATTTTCTAGATCTTTTTATGAAAATTATTTAATTCTAATTACTGAGTAAATATAGATAATACATACGAAAATAAACTGAATTTAGGTCCAGTTGTTTTACCATAACGAGACTTGCAGTAACGTAATGCGCAACTCGGCATATTTCCATACAAAATATTTTTCTTTTGTTGGACACGAATGCGTCAATGCGACTTGACGCGCAGGCGTACCATACTAGACTGAGAGACTTGTTACGCCTAGGTCACAAGTACCGGGACACTGTTTTGTTCGCAATGTCCCGTCTATTGTAAATACTTTAAATGTCTTTGTTAAATCATAAATCTCTTTGTGTTTTACCAATAACCCCTGTGAATAACCCTGTATAAAGGGGGTAGACAAGATGAACCGACGATCCCATATAGGACGCGGAAGCACCAACGATAAATCGTCGTCGTATTTCGGCTGAGATGATGACGAACCACTTTTTTTTTCAGTTTACTGGAGAATTACCTTTCGCCATGCCAGCGTCGCCGCTGCAGCAAGACTTGTCTGACACGGAATCAGATTTAGATGACAGGGAAAATAAAAGAATTTTATGAAAAATAAATAATATTGTACTACATTTTTATTATAATTATGATGAAATAATATCAATTTTTGGAGTCCTTAGAGAAAATTCTTATTTCAAATTAGAATCAGTTGAGGTATAGTATAGGTCTACCACAAAGACTACAATATAATGCGGTGGTCTACCAGAATCTCATGGCAAAAAATAAATATTTTGTGGTTTTCATACATTTGACAACATTGGCAATGTCAAATGTATGAAAACCACAAAGTATTTTTTTTTTTGTAGACCTATACTAACTATCATTGCAAAATGAATTATTTCTGGTTTCTCTCACAGAGAGAGAGTCCCAGACATAGCTCACTAATAGAATATACTAATACTTGTTATTATTATGAAATAATATTGACTTTGATAGTTGTTTATATGATTCTAATTTGTAATTTGAATCAGTTGTTATTAACACAATTCTCACAGAGGACGGAGTCCCCGCAATGGGAACATTGCAGACTGATTATTTTGTAATTCTATTGTAAATGCATATTCAGTCTTGAATGAGAAAGCCATTCTCATTATTATTGTTTTTACCTAAAATTTATATTTTAAATGGTTTTTAATTATGATTGAGCATAATTAATGAATATTTAGAATTTTGGTGATGTTTCTGTATTAAGTTTAACTTTGAAATGTACAAATGAAATTAAAAAATTAGTTAAATATGGATTTGGTTCTTTTATTTCTTTAGTAATGAATTCACTCAACAATTTTGCAAACTATTATCTCATTGTCCTACTATACTCAGTAAAATGGTAATAAAATGAAACAACTATGATTACAAAAAAGACTTATTAATTTCCTAAAACATAGAATACAGTTAAAAATAGAAGAATTATTTTTACTTCCAAAGTTTCTTGATAGACATGTTCTTCTCTGAATCCTTTTGCATAACCTTCGCTACGGCCATTTCAAAATCTTCCTGAGTGACATGGACTCTGCGCTCACGGAGAGCATACATACCTGCCTCCGTGCAGACACCCTTGACTTCAGCACCTGATGCACCAGGCATCAGTTCCGCAATCTTACGTAGGTTAATTCCTCTTGTAAGATTCATCTTCCTTGAGTGAATTTTCAGGATGTCAAGACGAGCTTCCTCATTTGGTGGGGGGAACTCAATCTTCCTGTCAATACGTCCAGGTCTAAGCAGAGCAGGGTCCAGAATATCAATCCTATTCGTAGCCATGATGACTTTGATATTCTTTGTTGCTTCAAAACCATCAAGCTGATTCAGCAACTCCAACATAGTTCTTTGTACCTCAGAGTCTCCACCGCTGCCAGACTCAATACGAGATGAACCAATAGAATCAATTTCGTCCATGAAGATGATAGAGGGAGCATGTTCACGGGCCATAACGAAAAGCTCTCGGACCATACGGCTGCCCTCACCAATGAATTTCTGCACCAACTCTGAACCTGAGACACGGATGAAGGTGCACTCAGTGTGGTGAGCTACAGCACGCGCGAGCAGGGTCTTACCAGTGCCAGGGGGACCGTACAACAACACACCCTTGGGTTGAGCAATACCTAAAGCATCAAACAGCTCAGGATGTTTCACTGGAAGCTCAATTACCTCTTTAATCTCTTTGATTTGCTTGTCTAGACCTCCCACCATCTCGTAAGTGGAGTCAGGAACCTTTTCTACCATCATGAGTGACACCAAAGGATCCACTTTGTTCGGAAGGATTTTGTGAAGAGTGTAGCTCTCGTTGCGGAGAGCGACGCGGCAGTTCGCAGTCACATCGTTGATATCGACGTTCTTGTCCAAATCAACCACGAATTTACCCTCAGGGTGCACTTTGACTAAGACTTTCTTCTTATCCATAGGTTTGACGACCTCACCCACATATGAGCCCTGTTCTTGCAAGAGTTGGAGCTCTTCCCGCAACATACGCACTTTAGCGTTGAGCTCATTACGCTGGGCTTGCAAACGACGAAGATTTTGAGATTTCTCGGCGACGATCAACTGCAGCTCTTCAATCTTTGTTATGTAGTACGGCCGGAATCCTTCGCCTTTTCCCGAATCCACCTCCATTTTAGTGAGAGTCATTTTGCTTCTTTAATTTAGCCACATTCACTATAAAGCACTTTTTGATGCAAACTCAACACAATAATTTCAGCTTTTTCCAAGTCACGATGACGTGTGACAAACCAATTTTAAAAATTCTACTAATTAAATAATACTTATTGGTGTTTCTTACTTTATTGTAGTAATATCACTGTATGACCCATTCACTATTGATTTAATTTTACTTCTGGTGTTAGGTATTTACAATTAATTCAATTAAATTATAATTCTTTGTCACTACTTTAAAAAAATGTTATCCTGAAAACTATTGAAAGCTACCAAAAATATTGTTATATTATTAAGCTTGCTACACTGTGAATACATGCGTTCAGGAATTTTAACCACAAAGTACGTTCAAAATAAAAGAAAGCATTAAAAAAATTAGTAGGTAGTATTATGTCAATGTGTGAAATAAAATGCCGTGTCTATTAAAATTATTGTGTAACGATAAAATATGTATTTGATAGAAATATAATCATAATTATAGTTTTTAAAACGCGTTTCACTGTTGCTGTCGCCACAGTCGTATGTCATTTTGACATGCATAAACAAATACTTCAAGGTTTCATCCCTAATCAAAATCAACGATTTTAATTCCTGTTCAAATCACTTGCAAATATAAATACAGTATGTAGTAAAGTTACATTTAATTAATTATGAAGGGTCACACAGATCAAGCGATGAAGCTGAAAATAATCATATGATTTAATTAACAACATTGCACTAATTCTCCAACAGATTACTCTCTAACACATCATGTACGTATGTACCTTCCTCTTCTTTCTTCCAATAATAAAAAGCAAAAGCAGAATATACAACATGTATTAAGAGAGGAAATATAATCTTAAGCATGTGTGTTTTGACTACGATAGTCGTCGTTTTGTGTAGTACAGTCGTTTTGAAAATACTGTGGCTGATACGAATGGGCGCATTAGCACATTGGAGTTTCATAATTGGCAGTGCAATGTCCCCAAAAGACACCTCAGGAGGTTTAATGTTGGGTGGTGCCATGTTCTGCTTCATAACACTCGGTACTTTACTTCCCACGTTCCTATGTCCAAGATTAAAATTTGTAGCTACTGCATTGACTATACCGCCTCAGCTACACATGGTACTATTATTACATAGAAACGTGACACGTCGCATCGAAAACGAAACGGTTCTGAAGACTGTACAAGCTTACACGGTGGCTACTTTAGTTTCGACTTTATGGACCATTATATCTATATTATATTGAGATGAGAAAATAATAAAGTCTATAAACGTGTAAGTACTTTGAGAAGATTCAGATTTTTGGAAGATTTCAGTTGGACTAGTTCAATGACACGTTATGAAGTAACGTTAAAGAAAGTCTTGCCCCATGTGCAATTGGATACATTCTATTGGATTCGATCAAATAGTACTTTTTATATACTGAAAAATTCGATCGACCGTCTTCTACGATTGTAGAATGTTTCGTTTAGAGGCTTTGCAAATTCAAACGCAACGTTTAATCGGCTACAATTCATTGCTTAGACAAAGAAAAGTATAGACGGCGGGTAGCTCCATTTCATTTCCACAAGAAAGGGACAAAGTATTGAGTTATTATAAGTAACAGAAAAGGATAAAGCTATACTATTTCCGTCTCTCAGTGCGTGCCAGTTTTTTCAAGGCAGCTACTTATGTAGCCTATGTTAGTTAAGTTACTTTTTTGTCTCATGTGTGGCCACGCTACCCGATGCTCTATAGCTTTCTTACTCTAAGATTCATTGTTTTTCGCGCCTGAAAAATTAACATTTGATTATTTAAAAAAAACATGTTCCTATGAAAATAAAGCATCTTGTGATTTGTTAGTCTTATTTCTATTAACAATCAACAAAACGTAAATTCAATTTTCAGATCAAAGCAAGTAAAAGTCTCGTGATTAAAATTTATTTACTCAAAAGCAATGATATTTTACATTGCTCAAAAGATTCATGCTAATGGATCGTCATGAATGAATGAAATGGACCAAACGTATCTACTACAGTAAGATAATATTTTGTGAAACTGCACAGTGAAACTGTAAATGTCACAATGCTGGTCCCATCCTAGAACCTGGATAAAAAATGTGTAATCTACAAATCAACTTCGATGTGAAATAAACCTCAAACATATTATGTATTCTACGCGGTTTATTTCCAGTATCCAAACCGAGATTCGCGATAAAGGCAGTCGTTGTGACGCGACGACGAGCACTAGTCGTGGCTAGTCATTTCGCGCGTGAATAATCAAACGAATTACAAATAATTACCTGTACCATCCGGGTGGGTGGGCAAAAGTTAAAAAAAAAAATAACTTGGCAGTTGACATTGGCGTTGACAGGTAACCTACTTTAGTCATTTGTAATTTCGTCAAAAAATATTGATTGATTTACTACGTTCAATATTTTCACCAGCGTAATATCTTTTATAACTTAGTTATAATAATATGATTGATACTCGAGATTATGTGTAGTAAAAGTTTTCAATCTATAATAACAGTCATTCTGTGTGCAGTGTATTTGTAGAGTTACCGTCGCTCTTGTTTTTATCGGTAAAAAGGTAATGTTTATGTTATGTTTACGACGTGCTTCGTATTTAAATTTATCAATTCAACCTTCTCCGACAACTTTTCCTCATTTCGCTATATTAGTGGTAATAATAGTAAAATTACATAAAACAGATACATTTTTTTATGTTTGTTTTTTTGTGTAAGTTTTTAGGCAATGACACTGCAATACAAGTTTTGTGTCGGGAATACGAAAAAGGTTGTATTAGTCCTAATGTAGAAATGAATCGATTACTTCTGCTTAACTTCCTGTTGATTCAAGGTAGAATAGTAATGTGACAAGGTTTCCCCTGTGTCATGTTAATGATGTGCTAAAACAAACAATATCACATGATTCTAATGGCAAGAAGTTCTATTTTTGGATATAGAAGTTTTAAACAGACAAATAACACCAACCTGTAATATTTTAAATTGTTTATTATTATGAAACTATCCTGTATTTTACTCCCATCACAAAATTCCTAAATTAATAGCAATAAAAAAAAACAATTTAATCATTCCACTTACTTTTATTATGTGCAGTTTTGTGATGGGTCACTAAATTATTTACCATTCTTTTGTACTTATTCTACTAGAAAATGTTTAACAAAAGATAATATTATGGGTACAATATACAGATTGAATTTTTGATGAATCAAAAGGAAATATTTGATACAGAAGAAAGTAGTTTGTTTGCATAAGATGGAAGTTTGACTGGATTATGGCTTGGCCTAGCCTGTATAATCACATTAACTTTATTATCTAACAAAATGCGTGTTCAGGGAATCTGAAAACTTTTTCTCCATTCTTAGGTTAGCTTGCAGAGGTCACCCTGAGCAATAATACTGTTGATTGTTCAATAAAGTAGTATTGGAATGTACTTATTTCTTTTTTGGGCCTCAGAAATAATCTAGTAACAGTCTGTTTTTACGGTTCCGTAACTCAAAAGCAAAAACGGAACCCTTATAAAATCACTTTGTTGTCTGTCTGTCAAGACCCTTTTTCTCAGGAACGCGTGGAGTTCTCAAATTGAAATTAATATCAAATACTCAGGGCTGCAATAACTTGAAGCAATGAAAAACTCAAACTTCTAAGTCAATGCAATCAAAAGATATGGGCGTTTATGTTCTGTTTATGCCGCATATTTTGACATTCATAAGGGAACCAAAACCTATATGGTATTTCCCGTTGACCTAGAA
The DNA here is from genome assembly GCA_916614155.1 of Mesoligia furuncula. NCBI lineage: Eukaryota > Metazoa > Arthropoda > Insecta > Lepidoptera > Noctuidae > Mesoligia > Mesoligia furuncula. The sequence goes on from OU744795.1 coordinate 7,191,578, forward strand.
TCATGAACAGTAAATTTGTAATTACATTACAAAAAAAAAAAAGAAATTGTTGATTAATTTGTAAGATTTTTTTCTTTAAAATATTTGTTACAAATTTATACAGAACCCTCGGTGCGCGAGTCCGACTCGCAGTTGACCGGTTTTTTAATTTAATTTATCTAAAACAAGTGAAAAAAGCTATGATAAAATAAATCTGTGTATGTATAATATAGTGTATTTTATGCCTTCAATTAAACATGCAAGGTAAAATTTATAACTGCAAAGTTTACATTCCAGACGAAATAAAATAATGTGAAACATTAAAGCATTTATGTATTATGGCATTCGGACTTTAAATAAAACTCATAATGCACAGTTTTTTAATTTGTTTTATGTTTTTTCGTTTAATATTTGGAGTAAGTTAAAATATGTGAGCAAATGTGCTATTTTAAAAAAAAGTAAAATAAAATATTCATATTGTTATCTTTCTTCTGTATCCATTGTATCCGAATACCATAATAATGAAGCTTCCTTATACCATTATTTTAAATTTACAAATCTAATGTAGTTAGTGTTAGTAATACTTTTTAGGGTTCCGTACCCAAAGGGTAAAAACGGGACCCTATTACTAAGACTTCGCTGTCTGTCCGTCTGTCCGTCTGTCCGTCTGTCCGTCTGTCTGTCTGTCTGTCACCAGGCTGTATCTCAAGAACCGCTATAGCTAGACAGTTGAAATTTTCACAAATGATGTATTTCTGTTGCCGCTATAACAACAAATACTAAAAACAAAATAAAATAAATATTCAAGGGAGGCTCCCATACAACAAACGCGATTTTTTTGCCCTTTTTTGCTCGATATCAAAAATGGCAACAGGTAGGCATTTGAAATATTCACAAAATACTCAGTTGTATATTAACTTTAATAATAAATAATAAAATTAAAATAAAATAAATATGTAAGGGGGGCTCCCATACAACAAACATGTTTTTTTTCGGCGTTTTTGCCTTGTGGTACGGAACCCTTCGTGTGTGAGTCCAACTCGCACTTGGCCAGTTTTTACTACTACTGTTAGTGTTGTGCTCTTGCCAGCACATGTTAGGAAAAGGCTAGGCAGATGATGACTCAAATTTTCCTAATCAACCTTAAACCTAATGCTTTAGCAATAAAGTTGAAAATCTATTAAAGAAATTTGACAGATTGTAGTAGCTTGATGTGCTCGCGTCTGTATTTAAGCTCAGTTGAACTAAGCATAATATGATCGGGAAAAAAAAAGTTGGTTCAAGAGTCAAGGTTTAGAAAAGAGGAGTTCATCATTTTATTCTTTACGTCCGTCCGTGCGAACGTGTGCTAACTGGGGCTTACACTGTTTCCTTACCCATTATGACAATAATGACGTATTTTACCTAAGTATAATACGTCATTATTGTCGTAATGTGTAAGTTGCTAACAACTTATACAAAATCGACCTTGTAATAAAAATGACGTGATTTCGGCAGTTTTACTATGTATGTTATCTAACGAAATGCCATTGGTTAGCACTGATAAGGTATTCTAATATATCAAGCCATTGAGTAGTGTCTGTGAACATCTCTGATACCCCACATGCCCTAGTAGCCCCACTTCGAATTTTTCAGATCCCCTTTCAGTCCTTGTTGCAAAAAATATACATATATTTTTATTTCTTTCTTATTTGCAAAATAGTTGGGCAAACATCATCTAAAACTATTCCAAATTTCAAGTTGATAGCATTAGCAGTTCTTGAGATATCCAGCTGTGACAGACAGACAGACAGACAGACTGAGTCTCACCATTTCGTTTTACCATTTTGGTTCGGAAACCTAAAACGGCGAATGCTCGATAAGTAAATGCTCTAGTCTATTCACCTTTACGAAAGGAACGAATGAGAAACATTTGTCGCGCCTTAGTTTGTCTAACTCACGAAAGTTGTGTCCGCTATCGTTCGTCGGTCAGAAGTACGTTGAGCTGATGTGCTGTCGCACCACTGATGGTCGGCATATCGTACTGTCACCCTAACATTTGTTATGTATTTGTTTTTCACAACTATGATACGGACTCCTTTTTGATGCCTTGCACACTTCTCTCGTACCAGCACGAATTATGTGGGAACAGTTCATCATCATCATCAGCCTACAGCAGTCCACTGCTGGTCATGAGCCTCTCCAATTGCACGCCATTTAGCTCGATTCTCGGCAACTCTCATTCAGCTGCTACCAGCCACCCTGCGAAGATCGTCGTTCCACCTAACCTGAGAGCGTCCTATATTACGTTTGCCGATTCACGGTCTCCACTCGAGAACACGTCTACCCCAAAGTCATCGGTTCTACGGCTAATATGGCCGGCCCATTGCCACTTCCATCATCTGCCTAGCCTTTTCCCACCTATGTTGGGATCGGCTTCCAGTCTAACCGGATGCAGCCGAATACCAGTATTTTACGTGAAGCGACTGCGACTGCCTATCTGACCTCCACATCCCAGTTAGGTACTGGATAATACGATACCCCTTGGTAAGACTGGTTGTCAGATTTTCGGGCTTCTGACTATGTAACGGCTGTCAAAGATCCACGAATGACAGCCGGGACCAACGGCTTAACGTGCTTTCCGAAGCACGGAGGGGTCACGGTATGTAAAGATGGTCACCCATTCACAGACCAACCGCGGCAAGCGTAGCTTAACCTGATCGATCGACCTGTGCGGCTGTTATTATTTAGCCACGGACCCCTCTTCCTCTTGGCCCATTGCCACTTCAGCTTGCTTATTCTGTCATGGGCTATGTCGGCAACTTTTGTTCTTTTCTTTTGGGAACGCTTCATACTTTGGTTAAAATGTGAGCGGCTCAGCAGGCGGTAAAGGGTGTCTGTTCAGAACACTTAGCATAACATCCCGCTTGTACTTTTCGAAGAGTCGGACACAGGTGTACAGACGCCACCACATCAAGCTACCTGAAACTGTCAAATTTATCCAATCAACTTTTAACCTTATGCTTTTTCGATAAAGGTGAAAATCTATTAAAGAAAATTGACAGATTGTAGTAGCTTGATGCGCCTATAGTACACCAATATTTCGCTAGCTATTTGAAGTCCGGTGTTAAAGGGGGTGGGCCTACTGCCATCGACCGGGCCCAAATCCAGACTCCGGGCTGTTACTGGGAAATTCCTGATGGAAAAACCCAGTAACACGTTTCCCGACTTGGGAATCGAACCCAGAACCTTATATTCAGCAGTAGCGTTTACGACGACTAGACACTACACTGACAAAGTCAATACACTGTGCCAAAGAGTCCAAATAACACGATTTCTTTGGCTTCCTCAAGTGTGTCGTGTCCGAAAAACTTTTCACCTTCTTGCCAATTCTCATAATGGGACTATTGGCCCAACTATCGATCCAAATATGTCAGGCGCCAGCACATCAATCTACTACAATCTGTCAAATGTCTTTAATAGATTTTCAACTTTATCGCTAAAGCATTAGATTCAAAGTTGATTGGGAAAATTTGATAGTTTCGGGTAGCTTGATGTGCTGGCGTCTGTACAGTTTTAGGGTGGAGTCCAATACCATTCTTCACGAAAGAGACTGGATTTGATCCTTCTATAAGGACAGTCGTCGCAACCGGCGTTCGTTTATGACCAGCATCCTGATTACGTAACAAACTGGCACCGATTCTGTTGTTCACAAACATTTTTAATAGCCAATTTTTTAATCTCGTCTAAATTGTCTATGGAGTATCTTAATTTGAGAGGACTAAACTAATATTTATCTTCTGTCCTTTTCTTAATGAAATAGAAAGAAAAAGATGCATGAACTTAAATTTAGTTTAGTTTGTGAACAACAGAATCGGCACCACTATCAATCTTACTCTGAATCCTTTTGAAGGGCATTGGTAATCCATTGCTACTTATGTTTGAAAAATGTGTCTGCTCAACAACGTAACTAACGCAATGAATGTTGTTGAACTGTCAAAATGAAACCCATTGCTACTGATAGTGTGTTACGCAATTAACCTGCTGATGACGTAACCGAAACAAAAGGAGTATATAAGGATATAGCACACAGATATAGATACACCTAGATAACTCAAGAGCAGCTACTTAGCGTGCCCAGCTTACGTACAAAAATCGTAAGCCGCCAGTTTCGCGCTCAGTCCTGTAGTACTGCTTTAGCTGCGCTGGCGTTAGGCCCGGGGGTGGCGCGAAACGGGTGAATCGATTTGATTTTCCCATCACTAAATAGTGCTTGTGACGTCATAGTAGGCAGTCAAAAAATGGCACGCTTGGTTTTCATACAGATCGTTATACTTGCGTTATCTAGGTCTATCTATATCCGTGATCTAGCAGGTGTTCTGTAGTTTCTGCCAAATTTCTTCTTTCCATGGGAAGAAGGGGTGCGTCTATGTATGTATGAGTACCTATAAGGGCATTTTTGACCGAGAGACTACCGTACTTCTGATTAGGATAGTTTATCTATACTTAGGTCTACCAGAATCTCATGACAAAAAAAAAGACATTCATACATTGGCAACGTCAATCCCTATGAAAATCACTATTTTTTTTTTGCCTTGAAATTCTGGTAGGCCTCTATACCTGGCAATATTCGTGCACATTATAATACCAACTTTCTTTCCAGCATGGGCAACACAAGCAAGAAGTTGGCGGCAAAATGCACGCTCCTAACCAAGGACGAGCAAAAGTACCTCGCGGCCACATTCCGAGCGGCGAGTAAGAACTCTGACAAGATCAGAGAGGAGGACCTCATCGTGAGTGGCAAATTAGACGCAGTGTTGCTAGAAGTGTGTTCATTTTCCTTTATTATTTTTGGTTTAGTACCCGTTTGGTTGGTGATTAGATGGGCAGTGTTGCCATTGCAATAATATGAGGGTTTCGGACCAAAAAAAAATACCGAAACGTTCATCTACATATGCTCGGAAAAGCATTGGGGTAAAAGGACCAATTAATTGCAACCATAAATTAACTTTATGTATGACAATCTTATCAAAAGTTTTTGGAAATATCTACTTTGAACAAAATTTCGTAGTTACGTGCTTTTTTTTTACAAGAAAAAAAAATTAAAATTATTTTCTCTCATCACCAACCAAACCCGTCATCATTACATACAAGATTCTGTAAGTAACAAGTATTCATTCAAACGTCTATACATTGTATTTTGTATTACAATCGTTGTTCAACTTAGTATTCATATCATCAATGTACTCATACGATCCACTAATATTCACGCAAATGAGGGTAGTATTAAAAAACGTGTAAGATTAACTTCCTGCTTCGATGATAGATGGCGTTGGTGGACGGGGTAATCATGTCATCGTGTCTATTTGTTTTGTTTTTAGTATCAAATCATATTTAACTAACAATTATACTAATTTGATGTAGGATTCTTTGCACTAAACGCAGCGGAAGGCTCTGAAGCACGCTACTCGCTGCGCAGAACCCGCGCTGTGCTGGTAGTGCGCAGCGACTCACTTCATGTTCCGAGCCGCTGTGCGAGCCGCCATGAGTTTCCATCGGGCTGTACGTTTTAAGCCTCCTCTGCACGTCGTCAGATTCATCAGCAGATGGCCATCTGCGCATGCCTCCGCCGACGTGTAGACGGGGTAATTTGCTAGTCTGCGGTAGGTATTTAGCATCTACCTCAAATACCTACCACAGACTAGCAAATCACCCCGTCTACACGTCGGCGGAGGCATTCGCAGATGGCCATCTGCTGATGAATCTGTCTACGTGTAGAGGAGGCTTTATACATATAGACGCCAACACATCAAGCTACCCGAAACTGTCAAATATTCCCAATCAACTTTGAACCTAATGCTATAGCGATAAAGTTGAAATTCTATTAACCTTTTGACCGCCACAGTCATATATAGATGACAAACCAAAATGTGCCCAGCACGCCACGGTTCGACTACATGACAGACTGACGTCGAGGGCACGTTTTTGATTTTTTGACGTGTGGCGGTCAAAAGGTTAAAGAAATTTGACAGTTTGTAGTAGATTGATGTGCTGGCGTCTGTATTCGTACTGGACGATTTTCGTCGCCAGGCGAATACCTTTTTAATTATTATTTATCAATGCAAAAGTAAGCTAGTTAGAAGAATGAATCTTTTTGATTCTTTAACGTTCTCGTGTGAGTACATTGGTCGTAAGTACTTAACTAAAAATGTCATGTAATCGTAACTTGTATGTAGTAACAATTTAATTATAAGTTAATTATTTATAGTTCGTCCCATTTTGTTTTAATATTTTACAATTGTCTTTAATTTCGTTTATTTGTCCCATATTAGTAGCTTATTGACTTTCTTTTATTATGGTGGTGGTATAATTGTGTAACTAGCTTTATTTTACGTTATTTTATTTTAGATTTTTTTAGTAAATTGATTTATGAATTCACCGTTTCAAAACTGTTTTTGAGCACTTTTGTTATAGTTTAGCTTATTTAATTTACTATTTTTTAATAATCTGGGAAATGGGCCCTATTTGGGTCTTGCCATACTTATAGTTACCGGCACGTAACTTGGCAAGAGATTTTCGTAGTGGGGGAAGTTCGCGCACATAAAAATGTATGAAATTGTGCGTGCGCAAACTTCCCCCACTACCAAAACTCTTGCCAAGTTACGTGCCGGCAATTATACCTAATTATTTAGGCTGTGCACAAAGATTGACTTTTGTCAACACGTTAATTTTTTTAAGGTTCTTTTTTTTAATTACCAACACGTTTTTTTAAGATTCGTTTTTTAAATTTTTACTTGTCTTTTGGCACATTTTTGACACAATTTTTTTGTCTGCTTGTTAAGCACATAGCACACTGTTTGAGTTACGTTTGTTTTATTTCGATACATTATAAGAACGATCGATCTCTGGACTTGCTAATTTAAACTGCTAAGCGATGTTTTTATCGATTATAACCTACGAGACTACGGTCCTTGATATTGAATGAATTGAAATAGCTATTCACAATCATCCAACAGGCTGTCGTATCGAAAATGACATATTTCGAAAAGGCCTACGCAGACCGGGACGGCTTGGCAAGGGATTTAAACTTTTACTAATGGACATTCAAACGTAGCGATATAGAAATACGACATAAATTGCTATGCTTTAAAATGATGCCGTGGCAACGAAAGGGATTTCATTGCACGGTGTTGAAAGACGCGCCACGGGCTCCCGCGGCGGGATGCCAAGGCGTCCTGCGGTAGCCAACGGCATGCCAAGGACTCCGGCGCTCGTTGTGACATACTGCGGGGTGGGGCGGCGGGAGTAGAGAAGCGGGGCAGCCGCTGGAATGCCGCGGTATCTAAGCGGCTAGTGTGAGCAGTCTGACGGCAAAATCCCTTGCCATGCCGTCCCGGTCTGCGTACGCTTTAACCTGATTTGCCTTGTCCCCGACAGCAAACAGGGACCCAATTCTGTAACTTTAAGTTAAGCAACACGCCATTGACACTCTATCGACACACTACAGACATTATTTTGCCACTGTTGCAAATTTGGCATTTTGCAAAAACTTCAATGGCGTTTCAGTGGTGTCTCAGTAGTGTGTCGATAGTGTGGCAGTACAATAGTTTTCAGTGTTGCTAACCAAAATCTACCATGCGACCACTTTTTGAAATCGTATTTTTATTAATGAAATCATTATATTAAGGGTTTTTCTTATTAATATAAAAACGTTTTATTATCAAAAACATCAATTTCACTAAAAACATGCGTTTATTGTTAAAAAATAAGATTTTTATCACGACAATTTTAAGTCTTTGCCTTTCTGAAAAAGAAAACAAACAACTAAAAAAAATTGCAGCGGCTGTTTTCATTGGTTTTAAATTTTATTTTCCAAAATATTATCATATAAATTCCTTGATTATCATCTAAAACAAAGACGATAGGGTAAGTGATTATTATATAAATATTGATTTTTTTAGGTATTAGGTATTAAAAAAAAAAAAAAATCAATAGGTACCTACTGAAATTATTTTGTTATTATTTTGGTGTTAATTGAACGTTATAAAAATATTTTAACAAAAATAAAAGCGACTCCCAAAAAAAAAAACACTACAAAGTGAAAAATAACTTTAATTTCGGAAGTCGGTATCTTTGGTATATGTATTTTAGTTTTTTGCCACCAACTTCCGAAATTAATTGATGTTATTTTTCACTTTGTAGTGTTTTTTTTAGATGTCCGTTTTTTTTGATAAAAGTTTTTATTTCTCGCTTTTTAGCTGTTTATAATTTATCTAAGTTACAATAGCCTAATGTCAACTTGCTCATCACCTTCTACAAACTATTGCTTTTCCCGATGCAGGGACGTTAATTATTGAGGAGTTCTCCTGGTATTTCACCATCAGCTCCATTTCACCATTCGCATTGTGACGAGCATAAATTGCTTAGCAACCATATTATATTAATCGAATCGCAACCCGTGAAATACTTATTATTGAGTAGTTCCGGTGGCCATCTATGGTCTTCATCATCAGTTCCACTTCAATGGTGCTTTCCGAGAAAATGAACGAGTTACTATAAAAAAATACCCAAATCGCTATAGGTGTGCCTATAATATTTGAAGAGTTCCTTCGATTTCTCCAGGATCCCATCATCAGATCCTGACTTGATGACTATGGACCACCTGGGAAAGTATATCTTTTCAAACAAAAAAATAATTTTTGAAATCGGTCTAGCCGTCTTCGAGTAATAGGGGAACATAATAAATATAAAAATAAAAAAGATTCGGACGAACTAAGAACCTCCTCAGGCCTAATTGTGGCGAAAAACTACGTCCACTTTATTAATTTCACTACGTAAGACGCACACACACACGGACACTTTATTTTAAATTAAAAAAACAAACAAATTGAACCAAAGCAATAGGGAAAAGAGGTGTCGTTGTTCGATGGCTTCACAATGGCGGTTCGATGGCCAAAACACTATTCAAACACGATAGACACAACTGTCAAATACACTTAAAATATTTACAGACTACCGTAACTTTGGTCATCACGATGCCATTGATACATTATAGTGGACCAGACTACCAATTATTACAATAGTCTTACTATGGCGTTTCAATGGCACTACAGTGGCAAGCATTGAGATAGGAAAAACATGGAGAGGCCGCGTTATTCTATACATACATTTGCTTATACAAATATGAGTGAAATATGATTCAGAATACGAAATATCGTTTTGTCTCGTTCTTTCTAATAAGGTAATCGTATTTGATAAAAGAGACAACAATATTTTAAGTTGTTGCTTATTTTGGCAACATTTTGACGTGACGTATTACAGTTGTAGGTAAGGTGCCGTAGCAGCCATCTTTTGCGACAAGTTTCGTGGTAGTTTTGCTGTCAAATGGTTGTTTACTTTTTGTATTATTGAGATTTGCGAGAAAATTACAAGGATTTTACCTTTTAAAACTGCATGCAAATGTTGGAAAACAACAATTCAACATGTCTGTGTGTTGTATTGTGAAGTGTGGTGCAAGAAAGAATGAAAATAAACCTCGTCTTTGCACAGGTTAGTAGCCGGTTTTCATGCAATAATACATTTAATAATACACATTCGATGATACAGTTGTAACGCGATCATGAATTTATGGCTAAAGTATTGATATTTGGGTTCATTTCCGTATAATAGACCATTTTAGTATATTTTGTTAATTCATTTGTTTGTTTACAATAACATGTCAAATGGAATAGGGTTGTACCGTTGCCGTAATAGTTTTCTCCGCTGAAACGTCATCGGCATATTCTGCGATGTGAACATAAGTAATTCTGTGTCCTATTCGGTCCGAGTGATCTTGCCAGGTCCGGCCTCTGGTTCACAGCACCGAAATTAAAATATTTTATTTCCCATAAATCTACATGGACACTTAGGAAACGTCAGAAGCTAGGTGCACGGTTCCAATTGGTTGTTTCCTATGGGGAAGAACTGGCAAGAAACTCCACAATTTTTACAATGTATTCAAAATGTACCTGGTACTGATTTTAATAAATAAATAACTCGTTTTTTATTAAATTTATGGACTATCTGTTTCTCTCTTCTCGCCACTGCAGATTTATTACCGAAAAAAACTCAGTGAAAGCTGAAGTGACGGTAACAGAGAGTTGTTACATTTGGTACATACTTACGCTATTAGATGCATTTATAAGTAGGTATCTTATTACAATGCCATTTGTCTTCACAACTTGTTTGTCTTAAGCATAACTATAATATTTTTCTCTGAAAATTCTAACTCTAATAAAAGATTTTCTTTTTTGACTTGTATGTACCTATCGATAAATAGTTCAGTAATTAACCATGAGTCTTTCGTTTTACGCATCACAAAAGATTATAAATAAAGTATTTTCGCACACTTTATTTTTATGCAAAACTGTAAAGTATATTTACCGAAAATAAAGTAGGATACGTTATTATAAAGTATGGTTGGCAACCGTAATTACGACGGACTTTAATTTAGTAAGTTGTTATCCAAACGTGATAACTAGTAAGACTCATATTTTTAGTATCGATACTCGATAATAGTAACACCTATGTTCCTTGATTGGTACAACCCTAGCAGTGGCAGCCATTTTATGCGACAAAACGAGTTGTAGGTATGCACCCTTTTTTTGTAGGTATTTCCAGTCCATACTTTTTATATGTCAATGGTGGCAAGTCAATGACCATAAATAATTTGTAGAATACCAAATGTCAATGACTATTCTATTGAGACACTACTGACACACTACCGACACACTATTGACAAGTTGGTTATTTTACAGAATTGGGCCCTGGTGTCGGAAGAATATCGGTTGCCTATTTGTTTTAAACTGACAACAATTTCGGGTCTTGGACTTGTGAACAGCGTTTAAAGGACTCCTTCGATAACATCGATTAATGTTCGATACGATACGGAAACGTATCGAGTAGTTGTGTGGGTAGCTATGTGGGTAGCTATGCTGCTGCCTGAAAAAACAGAACTTTAAGAAATAACTAAGTACATATTTTCATACTAGCAGCGCGCCGCGGTTGCACCCGCATAAGTGTCGATCCCGTGGGAATATCGGGATAAAAACTATCCTATGTCCTTCCCCGGGACTCAAACTATCTCTATACCAAATTTCATCTAAATCGGTGCAGCGGTTTAAGTGTGAAGAGGTAACAGACAGACAGACACACTTTCGCATTTATAATATTAGTATGGACAGTATGGACACTAAACGCGCCCAGACGTAATAACAATAAAACTCAGTGTCCTTTAACCTTTTAAGCGCTTGGCTAAATATCAATTGTCGTGCCCCTAGCGCGCGGCTACAAATCGATAAAATAATCATCATCATCTGCCTAGCCTTTTCCCAACCATGTTGGGGTCGGCTTCCAGTCAAACCGGATGCAGCTGAATACCTAAATCGATAAAATAATACCTACAATAAATAAGGAGGAGCAATCGTTGAATAGAACGAAAAAATCATGCGTGTTCACGTAGGGGGCACGGAAATATGTGGCGCATGAATGCGACACAAGCGGTTAAAAGGTTAACCGATGAATGGATGAGAAAAGGGAGACAACAGCTTAATCTAAACAAAATATCCTCGAGTCGTCGTCGTCGTCGTCGTCGTTTTCAGCCGATAGACGTCCACTGCTGGACATAGGCCTCCCCCAATTTTGGGGGGGGGGGGGGTTTGCCATAATCGCCACGCTTGGCAGGCGGGTTGGCGATCGCAGTATGGTATGATGGTGGAACAAATAGAGAACGCTGCTGCCCATTCTCCGGTAAGACCCTTAGTCGCCTTTTACGACACCCACGGGAAGTAAGGGGTGGTGCAATTCTTTAAGTCCAGCACCACACAGACAAATATAATATCCTCGAGTGCAAGCCCGAAATTCGAACGCAACAAAGTCTGGTGCTCAACTGTTCAGTTATACCAAGGTTCACCCCTGAATTCTACCAGGCTATAGCATTATTACATTAGCATTGAAAGAGGTCAATCGACGAATCCGACTCGGCTGGGCAGCGTTCGGGAAGCTACGCAATATCTTCTCGTCCCGCATGCCGCAGTGTCTCAAGACGAAAGTCTTTGACCAGTGCGTGTTGCCAGTGATGACTTATGGCACTGAAAAGTGGACGCTCACAATGGGCCTTAAAAGAAGGCTAAAAGTCCCCAAAGGGCAAAGGGCTATACTTGGAGTTTCCCTGCGTGATCGAATCAGGAATAAGGAGATCCGCAGGAGAACCAAGGTAACCGACATAGCCCGAAGAATTGCCAAACTTAAGTAGCAGTGGGCAGGGCTCGCAGAACTGATGGCCGATGGGGCCGAAAGGTTCTGGAGTGGCGACCGCGTACCGGAAGACGTAGCGTTGGAAGGCCTCCCACAAGGTGGACCGACGACCTTGTGAAGGCCGCAGGAATCCGTTGGATGCGAGAAGCACAGAAGCGATCGAAGTGGAGGTGCTTGGGGAGGCCTTGGTCCACCAGTGGACGTCTTTCGGCTGAAATGATGATGATGATAGCATTATTAATAGCGGTCTAATTCTAAAACTTGTAACATAAAGCGTGTAAACGAAACCGGCGCGCAAACAAAATCACCATGTTACCATGAATTCTAGAAGTTTTCGTCGGATGAATGAATGAATTGCACCGATCCCAGCGTGGATAAAGTTAAACCAGACTCGATTAATCGAATGAACCCCAAGATTTGCACTAGCTCCTGTAGCATGTTCATGGTGCTACAGGGACCATTGCATATCAAGGAGTGGACCGGGGGGGATAGGGAAGAATTTTTCGTCGGTTATTGAAAAAAAAACCAAAGTATTACACTTTGGTTTTTTTTTACCAATGAGGTAGGTCAAAATGAATAGAACACCATATTTTTTTGATAACTGGCGACAATTCCTTGTCCTCGTTCTGTTGTTTGTTCACTGTAGAGCGTCACTATGTGCCCGACTAAACTTTGACAAGCTCCCTTCATTTGTGTGACAGTGTTTGGTTTGTTGTAGTGTGTCGGAGATCTTGGTGTCTACGTATTGCTTCACTTGGTCAGACCGCCCCCCTGACCTGACGCCGGTCAGAGTCCCCTGGGACTCGTACAGGGTGTAAACAGACCCATCATATAGCCACCAACTACGCATTTTGTACATGTACAAAACATTGTTTGTACCTAACATTGTACAAAAATAATTGCTAGGAAACTTTTATTTTTGGTGTGCAAAATCGCTGTTTACGGTAGGAATCAATGAAACGCGAAACATTGTGCTCATGGATACATGTAACGGCAAAGAGGCCGTGTAGGTATTTCAAGTTAATTTAATTTAAACATGTTTCCGTTAAAAATCCTTTGAAAAAATAGTTTCCAAATATAATCTACTAGAATACAATGATCACAATGACGTAAAGAACACGTACCTCTCGGCTTTGCTAAGGTATTTTACATCCGTGTGTGTGTGTGTTTATATGTTTGTTACTTCTTCACGCTCAAACGGCTGGACCAATTTGGATAAAATTTGGTATGGAGGTAGCTGACAGCCTGGATTAACATATAGGCTACTTTTTTTCCCGATATTCCCACGGGATCGACACATACGCGGGTGAAACCGCGGGGCGCAGCTACTACTTTCATATAAATACATCACACTCTTAACACGTAGGTACTCCACATTTTCAATTACCCCATAACCATATGCGTACAGTTGCACAGTCTAATTCCGTTGGTAAACCATTACTCAATTGTGAACGAGCTGGCGACCTGTCAAAACTGCCATTAGAGACCATGGTGGTGACCGAGTGGGTTTAAGGCTCAAATCACACCGAGATGGCAGCGAAGCGGCGAGCAGTTTCAGTGTCATATAATTTTAAACTTTATCTTCATTACTATAATACATAGTATCACTTGAGAAACTTGAGTCGTCGGAGTGCTCGTGGCGCCGCGGGCGGTCGCGCGACCTTTTCAAGTTTCTCAAGCGATACTATGTGTTATATAATGACGATAAAGTTTAAAATTATATGACACTGAAACTGCTTGCCGCTTCGCTGCCATCTCGGTGTGATTTGAGCCTAAGTGTACCCGCGTCGTTGTATAACTATGTAGGGAATTAGTAACTGTTTGGATTATTTTTGGACTACAAATCAATCTATCAGAAAAACATGTCACGTCTCCCGTTATTCTTGGATTGGACAAGCAATTTCGATGAGTTTGCATGAGACTCATTCAGTTTGGGGAGGTAGTACCACTTCAAATGAGGTGGGACAATGTCACATTAATGGGACAATGGCACATTAATGGGACATTGTCCCAATAATGTCCCACCTCATTAAAACTAATAACACAACAAATACCAGGCTTTGAGCTGAGTTTAGAAGTATGAGGGATAATATGGAAAATATCATATTACTGAGACATGCATGACTGCAACAAACGTATCGTAGTTGAGAAGTCATCATCATCATCTGCCTAGCCCTTTGCCAACTATGTTGGGGTCGGCTTCCAGTCTAACCAGATGCAGCTGAATACCAGTATTTTACATGGAGCTGCCTATCTGACCTCCACAACCCAGTTACTGGGTACTACGATACCCCTTGGTAAGACTGGTTGTCAGACTTTCTGGCTTATGACTAACCGTAACGACTGTCAAAGATCCGCGAATGACAGCCGGGACCAACGGCTTAACGTGCTTTCCGAGGCACGGAGGGGTCCCGTTATGTAAAGATGGTCACCAATCCACAGAACAACCGCGGCAAGCGTAGCTTAACCTGAACGATCGACCTGTGCGGCTGTAATTATTTAGCCACGGGCCGACGAATGTTGAAAACGTACGCTGTTTACTTAATTTGAGACACAAATTTTTGTCTCAAATTAAGTAATGAACAAAAAATTACATGTTGTAATATAATAAAACTTTTATGTTGTACTTACCCCACAAATTCGTATAACACTACTTGCTATGTAAAAATCAGTAACAGGAAGTTATTATAACACCATCAATATAAACTAAGTGGCAAAAAAAACGTATTATTGAAGCTAACTCAAAAACTACCCAAGCAAAGTTAAAAAAAATTATATAGGACCACTCCTGAGGCATACCCCTTCCATTTCAAAATTAATTTTTGAAATCCATTTACAATTGCCGGCGTAATATACATACAAAAAATACAGTCGAATTGAGAACCTCCTACTTTTTGAAGTCGGTTAATTATGTAAAGATACGGCACTTATAGCCACCACTGAAAAGTCATAAGAAAGCGAACGACGCAATTTCATAATTTTGGTTTAAATACCAAAATACTGAACCGATTTCGATGAAATTTCTGTGGGACCAATCTGAAAGTATGTCCTTTAAAATTAAAAGAATTTTGCAAATAGGCTTATATCGGAGTTATTAGGTAACAAACATTAAAAAAAATATTCAACCGAATTGATAACCTCCTCCTTTTTTTGAAGTCGAAAATAGCAGCATTGCCACCTTTTTACCGCTAATTCTGTTCCGTCTCGGTAATAACCTGACCAGACTTCGAAAAAATAATTTCCGAAGGGACACTCGTAGCAGAGATACACAGTCGTTTTTAGCCACTTCATATAACCGTGGATAGGCACTCCTCTTCCCCTCCCAGCATATAAATTAATCTTTCAGTCTGTGTAAAAGCGGTTCTTGTTGATATTTGTCCACTTCTATTATACCGGCCGCTGTTGGGTTAGTATTTCTCACTATTTCCGCCATTTCTTTATCAAAATCGTCCCAAATACTACACTTCTTTGGAGGAGGCAATGTTACACATACTTCCACTTCTGCATCATTTTCTATCTGGTCCTGGTCCGGTCTCACATTCCCATTAGCAACTAATCGAAATAAAAATTTAAGGATGAACTTGCTCGATTATATGAAAATTAATTTTCGATGCCATGTTTTTTAAATCGTGGATCTGCAAGAGTGCTGCTGTCGTCGATGTCTAGAAATCTGGTAGTCAGTTCCTCGAGTAAAACACGAGCCATATTGTTGACTGGCTGTGGAAGAGAGGCCTTTAATAGAAATTCAGAACACTGTTTCTTTATGGCATTAGAAATTAAAATTATTTGCGACACTGTCGCTTTTCTTTCAGAACTCAATGTCTTCTGTTTCTTCCTTGAAAAATGATAGTACTTAACTCAGTTGCAGTAATTATAATGTCCAAGTTGTCAGCATTATTAGTATCAACTTCCAGATATTCTGTAACAATAAGTGACATCAGGCTTTGCTTGGTGTTAATAACACTTAGGAACATGATGAATGTGGATTTCCAGCGTGTTATCACATCCTGCTTTAGTTTAGGCTATGTGATGTCACATTGAACTGAATATGGCGGACTCTAGCGGACATAAAGTCATCAGTCCATGTTAGGTATCAAATGAAAGCCCGGCTTAATTGGCACATTTCAAAAATATAGTCTGGTTTTATTTTTTAAACTTATTTTTCTAAATTAAACCACTGAGTAACATTGACAGTATGCAGTGATGGAATCGAAAGAACGAGCATCAATTATAGCACTGCTCAATGTGTTGGCGATTTTAGGCTTAGGTATACAAAATTCTAGAGGTTTGCTGTCACAGTCAGCCAGTGATGTCCAAGATCAAATTTGCTTTAAAAAAGTCTCTTCTACACTACCTCTACCTCTGTCAGGTGTCTCTTCCTAGTCCCAGGGGTCGAGACCTCATTAATGTAATGTTTACAGAACCTTGAAAATAAATTACTATTATTAAGTTCACTTTCCAAGTTTCGACCACATCCTCATGCTCCAGAAGCAGGCCCCTTAACTTCTGCGCTATCTCAAATCTCTTCGGATGCACCAACAATATTTAATGCTCCATAATTCGTATCATTTTGTGCAATTTTCCGATTCTATCCGCCCAGCTGGCTAGTGTCATCAATTTATCAGTCAGTCTTACAAACAAACCGTCTCGATTTATAGCTGAAATAGTGCGAAATATCGTTTAGCTGTTTATATAA
This sequence comes from Mesoligia furuncula, assembly GCA_916614155.1. NCBI lineage: Eukaryota > Metazoa > Arthropoda > Insecta > Lepidoptera > Noctuidae > Mesoligia > Mesoligia furuncula. The sequence continues at coordinate 7,208,526 of OU744795.1, forward strand.
TTTAAAGATTATTTGGGATTTAAGTGCAGTTCAGTCAGTTATTCGTATGTATATTTCTGATACGCGTCTTCACCGGGATGTATACAAATACATCCCGGTAAGAAACCCCCCCCCCCATTTTTTTTGCGGCAAAAATTATGCTGCAAAAAAATCTTCTAACTACAAAGTTAGAAAATTTTTGCGGCATAATTTTTTACCTAACATTATTCGCAAATTATATAATTTAGCCCCTTGCCAAAAGGCAATACTTGGTTAACCAAATTTTACTTAATAACACTAGCTATAAGATATTACTAACAATATGGATCTTTGTTGTCTGAGTAAATAAATTTTAATTTAGATTTGATTTGTGGCCGAATAATAACAGCCGCACAGGTCGATCGATCATACCGCGGTTGGTCTGTGGATTGGTGACCATCTTTATAGACCGGGAACCCTCCGTGTCTCGGAAAGCTGCACGTTAAGCCGTTGGTCCCGGCTGTCATTCGTGGATCTTTGACAGTCGCTACGGGTAGTCAGAAGCCCGAAAGTCCGACAACCAGTCTTATCAAGGGGTATCGTATTACCCAGTACCTAAGTGGGTTGTGCAGGTCAGATAGGCTCCATGTAAAATACTGGTATTCAGCTGCATCTGGTTAGACTGGAAGCCGACCCCAACATAGTTAGGAAAAGGCTAGGCAGATTGATTGCTTGTGATCAAGGTTTTCAATTCAGCTTTAACGGACTATAGGTAGGTACGAAAAATAAGTGCAAATGCAAGTAAAAATATCCTTAAGGTGCTTTTCATATTTCTTCCTTGACTGTACAGCAACTAGACTGCGCTAGATGGATGGACGACCTAAATAAGGAGGCTTGGGTAGAGTGGATGCGGAAGACGGAGGACAGGGTTGTGGAGCAGTCTGGGAGAGGCCTATGTCCAGCGATAGGCTGAGTTGATTGACTGTACAGCCGACACTCGACAGCGAACAAGTAACTCGCCAAAAACGAAGCCCCTTTTGGCACCTTTCTTAGAGCCATCATCATCTGCCTAGCCTTTTCCTAACTATGTTGTGGTCGGCTTCCAGTCTAACCGGATGCAGCTGAATACCAGTATTTACATGGAATGACTGCCTATCTGACCTCCACAACCCAGTTAGTGGGTAATACGATACCCCTTGGTAAGACTGATTGTCAGACTTTTGGGCTTCTGATTACCCGTATCGATCTTTTTTAGAGCCACGGATTATTATTACTACACACCATAGGGTTATTCATAGGAAAATTATAATGGATTATGGTTGATCCATCTAAACCAATCCTAACTAATGTTATAAATGCGAAAATAAGTAAGTTATTTTGTTACGCGTTCACGCTAAAACGGATGAATGGATTTGTATGTAATTTGGCACGACGAAGACAGACAAGAACGCAGACGGCAGACGAAGTCGCGGGCAAGGGCTAGTATTAAATAACTAGCTTCTACCCGCGACTTCGTTCGCGTGAAATTTCTTTTTCTCTCGACCCATCTCGTCGTATTGTATCACCTGACTGCGACTCCTGCCCTATCACTTCGTTTTCGCATAGCGTTTATGCTCGGCTCCTAAGGGTCCTAGTGTGATGTTATATAGCCTATAGCCTTCCTCAAGAATTGGGCTATCAAATGCAAAAATGTTTTTTCAAATCCGACGGGTAGTTCCTGAGTACCCCTTACATACAAACTTACAAACATACAAATTGTACCTCTTTGTAATATTAGTATAGATAAGTAAACCTACAGGCCCATTACAATTGTTACTACATCCAGCTTGAATTCCTCCAAAAAACTTCCTAATAACCCTTTTAATAAAAATAAAAACAATCTCATTCACAAAACAGGCATAACTTGATATTTTTTAGTGTTCCGTATCCAAAGGGTAAAAACAAGACCCTATCTATTACTAAGACTCCATTGTCCCTCCGTCTGTCTGTCACCAGGCTGTATCTCATGAACCGTGATAGCTAGACAGTTGAAATTTTCCCAGATGATGTATTTTTGTTGCCGCTATAACAAAACATACTAAAAACGGAATAAAATAAATATTTAAGGGGGCTCCCATACAAAAAACGTGTTTTTTTTCGTCGTTTTTGCCTTGTGGTACGGAACCCTTCGTGTGCGAGTCCGACTCGCACTTAACCAGTTTTTACTATAAACATTAATAAGTCTATTAGTCTACACACGTGTTCGGCTGTGTTTATAGTTCTCGCCAGTAGCCGGCAAATGTTCAAGAAATGATTTACACCTCAGTAAACCGGTGTTTACGTGTAAACTGTTAGAAATAGAAAATGTAGTGGTCTTGTTAAATGGTTTGTGAAATGCGACCTATATAGTCTGTTCCAAAATTATCTATGGACAATGTAAACAAATGGATCTTCTATTCCATTACGAACGTACCTGTGGATGCCAATTTGTATAGACGCCAGCAATCAAGCTATTGCATTCTGTCAAATTTCTTTAATAGATTTTCAACTTTACCGCTAAATCATAAGGTTCAAAGTTTATTGGGAAAATTTTGACAGTTTCGGGTAGCTTGATGTGCTGGCGTCTGTACATAGTACCGCTTACAAATTAGTGTTTTGATTTGATTATTTGAATACTTAAACACGAAATTCTAATTTTAAAATCTCCATAAAGATGTTTTTCAATTGAAATTGAGGGTGCTTCATTTGAAAATGCGGGTTTTTCATTTGAAATTCAGATTAATTTCATAACCTTAATTTTCATCGATGATTTTTTAATTGCAATTGTAACAAGACTTATCTATGTGAGGGTAGATTCATATTAGTAATATTATAGAAAACAGTCCATGGATAAGCTTGTTATAGTCGAGTTATGCTGTGTCATTTTAAATCGTTAAAAAGTCACTGTCAGTTAAAAATCGTTTTGACATTGAAGTGAATTGTCAGTTTAACAAGTTGTCAACATGAAGCAGTCTTGAACGAGGCACCGGAGTGATAAGTTTAAGGTTAGTAAATGATGTAAAATGTACTGAATAATTTATAATACATATTGTTTTTGCGTTGATTTATTTGTTGTTTCAATTCTTTGATTCCCTTCTGAGGTAAGTTTACACAATTTAATAATTTTATTTCAACAATCCAGTGCTAAAGGCTCCGAATTACTGAGTTGTAGGTCGGCAGGTGCTTTCCGTGTACATAATTGCATCACCACTTCTCTCAAACGGTGAAGTCGGTGATTCCTAGAGCCAAAAATTCCAAGACATGTGACATCTACCCACCCACATTGGACCCGCGTTGTAGATTACAGCCCACTCGCTTCTCGAAGAGAGGAGACCTGTGTCCCAGCAGTGGGAACTTTACAGGCTGATGATGTTGAGAAAAGTGGTGAGATATAACGTTGAAACCTTCTATATACAGTTCGATGTGACTAATTTCCTTTAGTGTGTGATTTTGCGTCAGGCGGGCAATTGCGTAACACATAATCAATCAATAAATTCAAAAGTAATGATGTAACAAATATTTTTGTAAAATGTAATTTAAAAAGAGTATCCATGGAGTTTCTTGCCCGTTCTTCTCCATAGGTACCTACGCTTTGGAACGGGCAACTAGCTTCATATTTTCTGACTGACCGACTTCTTGACAATTCAAAAGTGCCTGTTAAAGGTTTAATTGAAATAAATGCTTTGAGTTTGAGTTTGAATCGGAATAGGTTTCATTTTGACAGTTGAACAACATTTCTTGCGTTATTTACGTGTTGAGCAGACAAATTTTTCGAATTTAAGAAGTAATGGATTAGCAATTTGCTTCAAAATTATTCAGATTCCGATTGACAGTCTGATACTCAGTTACCCTGCTGGACAGTGTTTGTTTACACTTTCATTAAATAATTTTGGAACAGACCATAATCTGGTGTGTTTGTTTGCGTCTGGTTCGCTGAACTGAGTAATGGATATGTACTGTCGGTTATAGCAATTAGCTGACCCACCTTTGCATAATGGTTGAGATTTCTTAGAATACGAATCGGTAGAATTTTATAATTCTTTTAAACTTTACTAGCAGCGCCCCGCGGTTTCACCCGCATAAATGTCGATCCCGTTTGTATATCGGGATAAAAAGTAGCCTATATGGTAATACGGGGTGTCAGCTACATCCATACAAAATTTTATCAAAATTGACCCAGCCGTTTGAGCGTGAAGAAGTAACAAACTTATAAACACACACACACTCACTCACAAACTTTCGCCTTTATAATATTAGTGTGATTTTATTTACTTTGATCAAATAAATAATCATCTTTTGGTGAGAGGCTACACAGTTTCGGTTCCTCCGTAAGTTCATTTCGGTGGGGTAGTTGTAACACGCTAACACCAGGCCCGTGCCGGACGGCCGGCGCGTACATGTTCCACGCGCGCCTCAAAGAGATGTCAGCATCGAGGAGGCCCTAAGGGAGGCCCCCTCAGGGCCGAAGCCTGCCGGGTCAGCGGGATTGTCCGAAAGGGTTACCGCTGGCCCGGAACATAAAGGGCTAAGGAAGGCACACGGGTGGGTTTTAGCCAGTAAGAGTCTGACACTCCCTTCCGCTCCACCTAGTGCGGGAGGGGGATGATTTCCCATCCGCAAAAAAAAAGCCAATTTTTTTTAATAACCGATTAAATTCTCAACGCAGGGGGTTTGAGATTCATGTACTGAACCCATGGCAACAGCGGGGTAATTCCGTAACACACTATCAGTAGCAATGGCTTTCATTTTGACAGTTCAACAGCACTGCGTTTTTCACGTTGTTGAGCAGACACATTTTTACCCACGGCGCGCGGCGGCGGCGGTACGGAGACGGTATATTTTAAGCGTTTGGGGTGAAAGGATGTGTGTGCAAACCAATGTTGCCATTTATCTCCAAAACTACCAGTCCGATTTTGATGCGGTTTTCAGTGTTGGGTTTGGTTTGGGGCGTTCCACAGAACGGTCCCCCGACTTCCATATGAATTTATCTGTTTTACTCTCGTTACATAAATTCTTTAAGTCAGGGTTTTTTAAATGACTCCAGCCTGAAACTGAAAGGCTATAATTACATTATATACAAAATAAATCTTTACTAACAGATAAATGGGTACAGTATTGTTTGCTATCATAGCGATGTGTTTTTTCAAAATTTCAACTGTACCTATTACGGTTCAAAAGGCAAGACAAGGTTCAGGTTGTTGCCCTGTAACAGACGGACGGACAGCGGAGCCTTAGTAATAGGGTCCCGTTGGCACCGTTTGGGTACGGAACCCTAAAAAGTACCCACACTATTCCCAGGCTGGGAAAAGTGTTGGTTTTTCTGTTTGGAGACACGCACTCGAAGTACTTCTCTAACCGAAAATCTTGAATTTTAAATAGTCCAAAATGAGAATATGTATCACTAGCGAATACCCACAATACACCAAACGTAAATTCAAATTTAATTAAACCATTAACAGGCACTTTTGAATTGTCAAGAAGTCGGTCAGTCAGAAAATATGAAGCTTGTTGCCCATTCTAAAGAAGAACGACGTGTGCCACATTAAGCACCCGTTTTAACAGCACCTGAAGTATTCCACATACGGCACCTATCGATTATTTTCGCAGGTGCCATTAGTGGAATAGTTTATTCGGGCAAGAAACTCACATTTCGAATGAATATGTCCTTGATTTGTTTGATTTGATATGATTTGTCCTTGGTAGTTGGTATCAACCGTATCAATATTTAAAACTCAGGCCGTTAATAGCAGTGTTTATGCACTTTTAACGCGCACAGGCCACAGCACAAGCTTTTAAGTAATTAGGTCGGGTAAACTTTGGCGCGAGGGTTGTGAGTAAACAATCTTTTGTTAACTCAAAGCGTTTTTAGTAAACTGTCTCTGCTACCATTACAGGGCTCGTGACTAACAGCCGCACGGATCGGTCGAAGGTTAAGCTATGTTTGCCGCGGTCGGTTTTTGGATGGGTGACCAACATATAATATTGAGATCCCTCCGTGCCTCTGAAAGCACGTTAAGCTGTCGGTCCAGGCTGTCATCATGAGCCGAGTTGACAATTTAAGCCTATATGGTCCGTTCAGAATTTCCGACATTTCGTATTGGTCCTTTAGAACACGTAATAATTTACTATTGTGGTCCTGTAGGTTTAGTTAACTTCTACGTTTTGAGAATTAATTTTATCAAACAAATATCTCCATTAATTACCTACCGTAACCTCCGTTGTGGATTTAGCTTCACAAAAATATTTAGACGTTCATAAGTACTGAATGTTGACTTACCTAAACAGCCTTGTTTGTAGAGCGGTCTGACGTCAGCAGTCTGTTTGTCAGTCTATGTAATTTATTGGCGACTGGGTGTATGGAGGCGCGGTGTGCATGTGTTCACTTCAATTTGCTATATTGATTCCTTGGGTACGGAGTTGTTTCATGTATCTAGGCTGTTAATTCGGAACGCATCATAATTTTACGAAAAAAACAAATTGAATATGAACGCAGCGATGAATGAATGAGAGAGTACGTGTGGGAAGGAGAAAGGGATAGGAAGAAAGATGGCGAGCGAGCTAAAGGGATAATAAGTGTTGTCGTTTTTACCCGACTGCGCGACGCAAAGGAGTGGTAATGTGTTCATCAGCCTATGTATGTATGTATGTTTATATGTTCCTTTGAAGCACTATACAGACCAAACGCCTGGGCCGATTTTTATGATTCACACGTTAATCGATTCCTCTTAGTCCGGCGAGTGTCACTAAAGACATGACGTTAGTGAAAATTCAATATGGCGACTACTGGACGCCATATTAATTTTTTTTTTTTTCAAAGCCTATCGAGTGGGGTATCAAAATAAAGGGTTTTAAAAGGTGATTACAAAAATATATACAACATATATACTTAAAAGCAATTCGAAGTGACAAATCGCAAAAAAACACCTATCAAGAACTAAATCGTCTGCGAAATCTTTCAAGTTTGTAAACTAAAAAGCTGGAAATAAAAAAGTTATTTAAAAAAATCAAAAAACCCGACTGCGGTAAAAAACTTAAGTTAAAAGAAACTGAAAAGCTAAAAACAAGCCCATTTTAAATTAAATAAAAGTTGGAAGCAGGCGGGACCCACACCATTTTTATTGTATTTTCAAATTCAAATGGGTCCCGCCTGCTTCCAACTTTTATTTAATTTAAAATGGGCTTGTTTTTAGCTTTTCAGTTTCTTTTAACTTAAGTTTTTTACCGCAGTCGGGTTTTTTTAAGAAGTTATTAAAAATATATTTAAAGAAGTTTCAAGAAGTGAAGTTTATTTCGGTCATCCACACACCCCCTACATGTATGTCTTGGTGGGTTTCCTTCTTGTTTCTTACATTGATTGATGGATGGTACTCGTGTTAGGTTACTTTGTGGAGAAAGATTTAGGGTTAGGTTGTGTGCAGGGCAACAACTTTTTAGTGGAATTCCCTTCTACCTTCGGTCATCCAGACGCACAGCAAGTTACCATCCCTGCCTAGTTGCTAATTCACCAATTCGCACTAAGCGTTTTCAAATGTCTTTTATAATGCGCACAGCAAAACAGTGGAACTCTTTACCTGCGTCTGTGTTTCCGAGCGCATACAACCCGAATCTCTTCAAAGTAAGAGTGAACAGGCTTCTTCTGGGTAAGCTCACTCCATCGTCGACTTTGTCTCTGTCACCTCTGACCTAGACTAGAGTCAAGAGCAAACCCATTACAAATAAAAAAAAATTGAATGCGCGACACCTGTCTGGTCGGAAGATCCCTCTCTTTTCTATGGAGGCTGAGTGAACATTACACCCTGTTCCTAACCTACCTGTTCCTCTATACCTTACACTAGGGATTCCTAAGACTGCCGTGAACGCGACATAGCGCAATCCGCAATTTACTTTCGAATGACGTCACTGAAACGTTATTTATGGTAGTAAGGTGGCGTTTATCCCTAGAGAGCGTGTCTTGACACCGTAAAATCAAACCCTGAAGACCAATTCTCGTAATTTAAAACGTCCAAATTCTAGTCGCATTTCAGCGACAAACAAATGTCAATAACTTTCATAATGTAGGGAAATTAGAGGTTGTTGTGACAGACTGAGACTGAGATCAGACTGAAAGTTCTTAAAATTACGAGAACTGCCCCTCTAGTGTCATAATTTCCATGACAGTCGTCACTATATGCTGTTATGTGGCAGCCGCCGCTGTAATAGGAAACCGTATTTACAGAAAAAAAAACCCGACTGCGGTAAAAAACTTAAGTTAAAAGAAACTGAAAAGCTAAAAACAAGCCCATTTTAAATTAAATATAAGTTGGAAGCAGGCGGGACCCACATCATTTTTATTGTATTATCAAATTCAAATGGGTCCCGCCTGCTTCCAACTTTTATTTAATTTAAAATGGGCTTGTTTTTAGCTTTTCAGTTTCTTTTAACTTAAGTTTTTTACCGCAGTCGGGTTTTTTGATTTTTTTAAATAACTTTTTTTATTTCCAGCTTTTTAGTTTACAAATTTGAAAGATTTCGCAGACGATTTAGTTCTTGGTAGGTGTTTTTTTGCGATTTGTCACTTCGAATTGCTTTTAAGTATAAATGTTGTATATATTTTTGTAATCACCTTTTAAAACCCTTTATTTTGATACCCCACTCGATAGGTTTTGAAAAAAAAAAATTAAAAAAATTATTTAATATGGCGTCCAGTAGTCGCCATTTTGAATTTTCACTAACGTCATGTCTTTGGTGACACTCGCCGGACTAAGAGGAATCGATTAACGTGTGAATCATAAAAATCGGCCCAGGCGTTTGGTCTGTATAGTGCTTCAAAGGAACATATAAACATACATACATACATAGGCTGATGAACACATTACCACTCCTTTGCGTCGCGCAGTCGGGTAAAAAAGGACGAACTTTTTGTAAAGGTCACACTAGTGTTATCGTCAACACGAATTTTGATTTTTAATGAGGATGACTATGATCAGCACCTTAATTGCGTAACACACAATCCGAATGATTTAAAGGATATTGTTAATCCATTGCTTTAAGGCTCCTACATACATATACAGGCGCGACACGCGATACACAAAGGCACCGCTCGTTGCGCGACTTGCGGTGCCTTTGTCTCGCGCGCGATTTTATCGCGTGTCGCGCCTGTTTGAATATGTTCAAAAAGTTGGTCTGCTGAGCAACGTGTGTAATGTTTTTGAACTGTAAAAATAAAAGCTATTGCTACTTGTAAGTGTTGTACGCAGTTACCCCGCCGATCTGTAAACAAAGCGGACTGATGCAATTATCTGGAAAATAAGAAATTCATTTTTATTAATAGCACTATTTACCCGACTGCGCGACGCAAAGGAGTGGTAATGTGTTCATCAGCCTATGTATGTATGTATGTTTATATGTTCCTTTGAAGCACTATACAGACCAAACGCCTGGGCCGATTTTTATGATTCACACGTTAATCGATTCCTCTTAGTCCGGCGAGTGTCACTAAAGACATGACGTTAGTGAAAATTCAATATGGCGACTACTGGACGCCATATTAAATAATTTTTTAAAATTTTTTTTTTCAAGACCTATCGAGTGGGGTATCAAAATAAAGGGTTTTAAAAGGTGATTACAAAAATATATACAACATACACACATCAAAAGCGTCTAGGGATCAAGCATTTTTATGCGGATTTCTTGAGATTGAGATGTGGCTTTGTAATAAATTTATGATTTTATAAATTTATATGGATCCTTTTTGGTGCATTTCATAATTTGAATCAGGAACTGTGAATCAAATTCGAGTAAAAGATGAAAATCAGCTGTCAATATTTTCCCTATAAAAACATACAACGCATTGAAGACATTATTAGTGCTACTGTTTCCCTACTACTGATTAAAACCAACGTTATTATGGAGCGGCGACGTCATTTAAGCAGGGAAGAAATGCTCAGAGCCGTGGGAATGATAGAAGCTGGTTCCCGGCAACGTACTGTAGCTTTAGCTCTGAATACAAGTCAGAGTGTTATCAGTCGACTTTGGACACGTTACCGAAGCACTGGTACCGTGGCTGAGCGCCATGGAGGACGGTATCGCTGCACCACACGGAGACAAGACCGATACATTCAAATCTTAACTCGAAGAGCTCCAACAATAACCGCCATGATGTTAGCCGTGAGGCTTCATCACTCTTCAGGGAACTTAATTAGCGACCAAACAGTCAGAAACCGCTTGCATGAAGTGAACCTTCATTCCCGAAGACCGCTACGGGTACCACCTATAGCAATGCACAATCGTAGGATTCGATATCAATGGGCTCTTGAACACAGAAATTGGGCAGAAGAACAATGGCGTTTCGTGTGCTTTTCTGATGAGTCTCGTTTTGGTATGAGACCGGATACAAGACGTATACGACACTGGAGAACCCCTGGACGCCAACAGCGATTAAAATCCTGCCAGGAAGTCCATCCTTATAGTGGTGGAACCATCATGGTATGGGCGGGTATTTGGATCGGCGGAAGAACTGAGTTGATTTGGATCAGAGGCAACCTCAACGCTCAAATTTATGCTGAGACGATTGTATCAGACGTCATCGTTCCTCTACAAGTGCAAATCGGTCCCTTATTTCAGTTAATGCATGATAATGCACGACCGCACACCGCAAGAGTTGTAAGACAGACTCTCGCCGCAGCTAACATCAATGTCCTGCCCTGGCCTGCTCAGTCGCCAGACTTGAACCCGATTGAGCATGCATGGGATATGCTACAGAGAAGAGCTCTGCCGAATATGGAGGGTATCCAGTCGCAAGAAGACCTTTTTTTGTTGTTGCAACGAACATGGGCGGCCATTCCACAGCGTGATTTGGATGAACTCATTTTGAGTATGCCAAACCGATGTTCTTGTGTTGTTAGTGTTCGCGGTAGAAACACGGATTATTAATTGTTTAAGTTACCCAATAAAATTTTAAAGAAAACTGTTATTTCAGTCTTTTTTTCGAACTTTTGTGTTAGTGGTTCAAATGTCAAAAATCCCTGTATTAGGAAAATGGCAAATTTCTTTATTAATGCAAAGGTGACTTGGTTTATCGTTACTGTGACAAACGAAAACACTTTATTTGATGAATCCTTAAAGAAAATTTTAATTAATATCAATCAGGAGAAAAGTTATTGCAAAAATATATGTTGATCCCTAGACACTTTTGATGTGTGTATATACTTAAAAGCAATTCGAAGTGGCAAATCGCAAAAAACACCTACCAAGAACTAAATCGTCTGCGAAATCTTTCAAATTTGTAAACTAATAAACTAAAAAGCTGGAAATAAAAAAAGTTATTTAAAAAAATCAAAAAACCCGACTGCGGTAAAAAACTTAAGTTAAAAGAAACTGAAAAGCTAAAAACAAGCCCATTTTAAATTAAATAAAAGTTGGAAGCAGGCGGGACCCATTTGAATTTAAAAATACAATAAAAATGATGTGGGTCCCGCCTGCTTCCAACTTTTATTTAATTTAAAATGGGTTTGTTTTTAGCTTTTCAGTTTCTTTTAACTTAAGTTTTTTACCGCAGTCGGGTTTTTTTTTCTGGCATCGATCAACAAAGAACTCGATCATAAAAAACTTTTCACCAAAAAAACGTGTTTTTAGATGAAATTCAAATTCTTATTCGTAGATATTGCGGCAAGGAAAGTTATTCGTTTAGCAGATTGACTTACTCACTACTTACTGTTTTTCTATGTTCTAGCTATTTCATATGACTGTAATTTAAAGCCGATATCAAACGCTTCACTCGAGTTGTGATTTTTCATTCCATGTTGACACGAGAACGTCAAAATTATACGTATAGCCATAGGAATGAACGTTTCATTCGTTCATCTGCTTCTTTAATTTTATTGGATAATTCGGAGGCGAGTGAAAGATGCATAGTGCCGAAATCCAACATCGTTGGATCGGTTCACTGTGAATCCATTTTTAACTTTTGATTGTTTCTTTGTTCAGACGTTTCACTTCGAGTCAAAAATGCCGAATGAAAGGAAAAACTGAACAAAAAATTAACCATTTGAGGCAATAATTTTCCCTGACATTACAACGTTTGGTAGCTAATCGTCTAGTGCTACCAACAAAAAATACATTTTTATTGCTATAAGTGTTTGGTCTGTGTGGTGCCGGACTTAAAGAATACCACCACCCCATACTTCCCGTGGGTGTCGTAAAAGGCGACTAAGGCGCGTACCGGAGAATGGGCAGCAGCGTTCTCTATGCATTCCACCACCATACCATACTGCGATCGCCAACCCGCCTGCCAAGCGTGGCGATTATGGCAAACCCCCCCGTTTTAGGGGAGGCCTATGTCCAGCAGTGGACGTCTTTCGGTTGAGATGATGAAGTGTTTGGCCAGACTGGGGCGCGGGTGCGGGAACGCGCGCGGGCTGCCTGTCCGCACTGGAGCGCGGCTGCTTTCTGCTTGTTGTCGGGCGCTCACCGCGCCCGCGTGCCCACTATGGACACTCAAAGGAAGTTCATAAAATATGTGTCAGTTAGCCGCGCCGCGGCCACGCCAGCACCGCGCCCGCGCTGCCAGTCTGGCCAACCACTAATAGCCTTCCACAGTGTCCATTTACTAATTACACAGCAATTAATAAAGGGCGTAAATTAAACGGCGGCATTCGATCTATATCTGTTGGCAATCAGCTAATGCAGTCTAGGTTTTATAAGGTCTCTAGTTGATTGGTTTGAATCATTTGAATAGATGAGGTAGTTAGTACTCGTGTCTTAATAAAATTGGCATAGGGTCGTAGCATTATGCTGGACGATGGCTTTGTCGTGGATTCCGTTTTGCGTGGATGTGACGCATATTTGAACTATCTAACCCCAACTTGTTCTTTTTTGTGTGTTGTGTTATTTCTCTGCGTCATGTTTACAGCAAATAAATGTGTTTTTTTTTTATTTCTTTTTTCTGTGAAAAGGAGTCTACTTTGTATATTCCTGTTTGGCTAGCATAATAGTTATTAGTTCAGGCACCTAAAATAATGACATAGGTGGGACTGAAGAGGCCCAACAGAGGGCAAAGTCCTCTTCTCATGTCGAATAGTAACGAGGATTGATCACATAATAAATTCCCGAATGGGCTGTCAGAGTTGTAGGTACAGACTCATCAACCTACCCGAAACTGTAAAATTTCCCCAATCAACCTTGAACCTAATGCTTTAGCGATAAATTTGTAAATCTATTAGCTTGATGTGCTGGCGTCTGTACAGTAAGTACACCTATATATCACTTATTCACTAAATCATTACATTAAATACACTTCTGGACACATCTATTGGCCCACCTTGTATTTTCAGTTTCGTTTGGTCCTAGCTAAAATTTTATATTAGGTCGAGCAAAAAGTTTTTAAGCAGTTTTGAACCTGGCACATTCACAATTTCATTCAATAGTCTTTTTTTGAATTTCGAACACAGAATTTAAAGAAACAAAAGACAATTTGGAGCCTGTTTGTTGATATCAAACAATCGAATACTAAGAAAACTTGGTTTTATTGGTTTACTTGGATTTAATTCTTGAAAAAGTGATTGATATCTTTGGTTTTGCAACAAACATTACTTATTCTTAACCAAAGAGATTTAAGATAGGTACAATAGAGGGGCCATGCCAAGAAATGTCTTAGAAAAACTGTGATCCCATGTCGCAGTGCCGCCATCTGGTAAGATATACTTAGCATAATTAGAGCGGCAATTTATTCAATTAGGTTCAGCTATCGCCCGGTAGATGGCCAGTGTAGTTAGTGTTGCCAGATACGATTTTCAATAGATGGATTGAAAATCGGATCGGTGGTGCCTGAATAATCCAATATAAATCAAATCAGTTAGATAAATATTGAAAACTAAACAAATTAGGCAAAAATTGACTCAGGCAGAAAAAATATTCTAAGTACAATTTTATTCGCTACTATTCATTGTCCGTGTCACCGTCTATGACAAGGTATCAGTTTCAGTGTGTGTTTTTAAGTAAGTAGTTATTTACATTATAAAACAAAATAATTTTAAATGTGCCTGCTTTGCCGCCGAATTATTATGCTTTTGTGTTTTATATTACTTTTTGTGTAAAGTAGACCTTTTTTGCAATTGTCGGTTGCGTTTCGTTTTTAGCAAAATTATTTTTTTAAACTTTTGTTTGCAAATATTTGTAAATCTTATATCGATATACGTATATCCGAGGCGAGGTCCAAAGTCCGTAGATCTATGGATAAATCCGTAGGTCTGGCAATGCGAGGTGACACTAAGTACAAACTATAAAACCTGTGGTAGGGATTTTACCATATAGATTCAAAGGTATCGATAATATTGAAAAAAGTTAGTAAGACAATTTTTTCGCATTTGAATAGATTGAAAAAAGTGCCAAAAAATTAGGAAAGCAATAAAGTTATTAGTACAGACGCCAGCACATCAAGCTACCCGAAACTGCCATAGCCATAAAGTTGAAAATCTATTAAATAAATTTGACAGCTTGTAGTAGCTTGATGTGCTTGCGTGTATACATAGTTTCAATGTTTACAAATTATTTATTTATTAAATTCTTTTTTCATACAAATTACTAAATTATCGTTATTATGGTCTGTGCTGTGTGGTATGGTTAATTCTTCAAAAGACCATTTCAGTATGGTCTTGACATGACCTGACCAAGATTATATCTTGACCTCTTGAGTTTGTTTTGGCCTTTCTTCTCTGATTAGTCAGATAGGAAACGCCGACCTCATCTAGTTTTTAAAATATGATTGACGTATAAAAGTGTCTGTACAGACACCAGCACATCAAGCTTAGTTTTTAATTCTTCTAATATTATTACCCTCTTTTATAAAATCAATTAAACATGGATCGATTTTAAACTGAATGTTACTTGAATGAATCGATTATTTTGTCACACCACTATATTAATTTCGTTAAAAAGTGGTAACACTTAAGCTGTCATTTTACCCAACTATAGTAAAGTTACTTAGCAATAGGTGGCGTTTAATACAAAATAAACAAATTTTCTAGATCTATTTGTGAAAATTATTTAATTCTAATTACTGAGTAAATATAGATAATACATACGAAAATAAACTGAAGTTAGGTCCAGATGTTTTACCATAACGAGACTTGCAGTAACGTAATGCGCAACTCGGCATATTTCCATATAAAATATTTTTCTTTTGTTGGACACGAATGCGTCAATGCGACTTGACGCGCAGGCGTACCATACTAGACTGAGAGACTTGTTACTCCTAGGTAACAAGTATCGCAACACTGTTTTGTTCGCAATGTCCCGTCTATTGTAAATACTTTAATGTCTTTGTTCTTAACATTAAACTCAAACTCAAACTCAAACTCAAAGCATTTATTTCAATTAAACCTTTAACAGGCACTTTTGAATTGTCAAGAAGTCGGTCAGTCATAAAATATGAAGCTAGTTGCCCATTCCAAAGCGTAGGTACCTATGGAGAAGAACGGGCAAGAAACTCCATGGACACTCTTTTTAAATTACATTTTACAAAAACATTTGTTACATCATTTCTTTTGAATTTATGATTATATAATGTGAGAACGATGTAAAAAAAAAATAAAAAGATGTACGCGTTAAGAGCGTCCAGAATACAACAAATAGTAACAAAACAACAATCCAAAATTAAAACAATTAAAATAAGCCCAGGCGGCTAAGTGATGACCAGTCCCAACTGACGGCGCCCGTTCACGAACATGACGTATATATCAGCACCATTCAGCTCAACCACTTTGAAGGGAGCTAAATGATCCAACATACACGCCACCGCCAGCGAGACATTTGAGTGAGCATGACACACTATCAGCCGCCAGGGAATATTCAAGTCAATGAAAGATATATTATTACCCAGTAAATGGTAGCTATAGATTACATAGAACTCACATCTGTGCTATGCAATTATACAATACAAAGGAAATTGAGTTTATACAATGCAAGGATAGTCTTACAATCTTCAGCAGCTCCAACAGTATTTTCAAGTGTTAGTCAATTAGTTGTGGAGCAGGACTAGCATTGAGCCAGGCATTTTTGTCAGTGATGTAATCCCCTAACTTATAATATGCCTGACTGCATAGTGTGCGTTTTATACAAGATTTAAATTTTGTCTCATTCAGTTGAAGAATGTGGGGAGGTATTTTATTATAACATTTTAGACAGTACCCCATAAAAGATGGATCTACTTTAGCCAGTCTGAAACCTGGTTGAACTAATAGGTCCCTATTTCTAGTACTATAATTATGTCTTTCACCTCTTTTACTAAAAAGATGTAAATTTTTCCTTACATACATGATGTTTTCATAGATATATTGACAAGGCACCGTCATGATGTTAATTTCCTTAAACAGTTCCCTTAGAGAATCGCGCCTGCGGAGATTATATATGGCTCTGATGGCTCTTTTCTGCAGAATAAAAATAGAATCGTTGTCTGCAGCCCGTCCCCAAAGTAAAATACCGTAAGACATGATACTATGAAAGTAACTAAAATAGACTAGTCTCGCGGTATCTACATCAGTAAATTGACGGATTTTTCTGACAGCATAAGCTGCTGAACTTAGCCGTCCTGCAAGAGATTTTAAATGAGGACCCCATTGTAGCCTTGAGTCGAGCGTGATCCCTAGGAAAACAGTTTCATCGACGAATTCTAGTTTCTCTTGATTCAATATTATCTCACAATCACTACCCTTGACATTTGGTAAAGAAAATCTTATGCACTTAGTTTTTTTTCCATTTAATACTAGATTATTAGCAGTGAACCAATTTTGGACCTGCAGTAGGGCGTTATTTACGTCGTCAAAATTTGTAGCACGTCTATTTACCTTAAAAATTAAGGAAGTGTCATCAGCAAATAACACCATTTGTGGTTGATTTAAGGTGAGTTAAGGTGAGGTTCTATCAATAATCTATGGATACTTCACCTGAAGTCGCCGCCCAAGCTGTGGCACTTATTCAGGCCGGACACAGCCAAAGAAACGTGAGTGCTCAACTTAATTTAAGTCGATCTGCGGTCCGAAATGTTTATCGGAGGTACCTAGAGACTGGCGGCTTTGTTCGTCGCCAAGGAAGGCCACGATCTCGGGTCACAACTGAAAGGCAGGATCGATTCATCGTGACGACCAGCTTGAGAAATCGTCACCTTACCTCCATTGAGATACAAAACCAACTTCGCGACTTCCACGGAGTATCTGTGAGCGCTCGAACTGTTCGGAGAAGGTTAAAAGAACGCGATATGGTACCACACAAGCCAGCTAATGGGCCCAAACTAACGCGAGCCCACCGAACAGCGCGCCTTCATTTCGCACGCAGTCATTTAAATTGGACACAGCAAGATTGGAGCCGTGTACTCTTTTCTGATGAGTCTAAAATTGTGTTACATGGCAATGATGGAAGGAAGAAGGTCTACCGACGTAAGGGAGAGCGTTTCGCACAATGCTGCTTTGAAGAGTGGGTTGCTTATGGCGGTGGCTCATGGACTGTCTGGGGCGGTACATCCGCGAGCGGCAAAACTCAACTTGAGGTTGTTACAGGACCACGGCTGCCAACATTAAATGCTGAAAGGTACATTCGTGAGTGCTTAGAACCTCACGTGATACCATACGCGGACTATGTGGGCCCAAATTTCCTTTTTATGCATGATAATGCAAGAGCCCATGCGGCCGGCATCGTCAGGGAATATCTTCAGGATGTGAACATCACAGTTATGGACTGGCCAGCCAGAAGCCCAGACATGAACCCCATTAAGCACATGTGGGACGAGCTAAAAAGACGTGTTAGGGCTCGTCAGCCAGTTGCCCAGACGATGCAGGAGTTGAAAACTGCCATAAAAGAGGAATGGGAGATGATCCCTCAAAATTTCATAGAGCGGTTGATAAACTCTATGCCTAATCGTATGAGAGCTGTGGTAGATGCCCATGGAGGCAACACGCGTTATTAAATTAAACCTTTATTTGATAAAACATGTTTTTTATTCAAAAATCAATTGCCTTTAACAAGGCGCATATCCGACTTGTTAGGCGTAGCTCCATGTCGTATGGGTATTCTGAATTCAAATTTAAAACAATACGATCGAAAAAGATGATAAAATGTATCAGGTTTAAAACTGCATCAACAGTTTTTGTTCAATCTAGCAATCATATTTCGGTAGGGGCCATCGAAACCTAAACTCTAAGGGGGGCCAATAGATGTGTCCAGAAGTGTATTTCTATATCAACAGCTTTGCAGTGAATTTGTCACTTATAGGTATGCACAGCGCTTGTATAATCAATAATAATATAGTTATAATTATTTGGTTAGTGTGTGACTATAGCAGCTAATTAGCTAATGAGTTATGTCCATGTAATTACGGGCGCTTATATTGGAACTTGCCACTAACCACGCTCAAATCAAGACTGAAAATCTACTGAGATTATTTTTAGGAAGCCTAAACGGAAGTACAGTCAACAGCAAAAGTAGATGATCAAAATCAGAAATTCAATACTAATGAACGGAGTTCGCGTCAGAACTGTGTGGCATCAAAGTGATTTCTGTGTGGCGTTGAGTGGTTTGAATCACTTCGACGCCACACAGTTCTGACGCGAACTCCGTTCATTAGTATTGAATTTCTGATTTTGATCATCTACTTTTGCTGTTGACTGTACTTGACTCAATCGGTGATCAGACAATACTCTGAAAATACGCGCTTTTGACCAACAAGACGGTCGGAGTTACCGTCTTGTTGGTCCGTAAAAATACGCGCTTTTGACCAATCAAAAGCGCGTATTTTTAACCTGAAATTATTCGCCAAGTAAGCCGTCAGCCGCACCTTACTAATCGCCTAAACACATCGTGATTGGTGCGATAAATCTGGACAGCCAGACTCTGATCGAATACCCACCGCCAGTCCGCCACCGATGAACGTCATAGTGTTTATACGTCGAACAATGTGGAGGAATCTTGTAGGTGTTAGTGGAGCTGGGAGATAAGCGGGTCGGGCAACAGAGCGATTTCCGCTAAACTCCTAGCGCTAATTAACCGTTATTAAGACACAATAATCTCGTGAGTATAGCGATTAATTCGTGCGAAATCTAGCGATCTGTGTTCGCGTCATGGAGACCTGACGTTATGCCAAAATTCAAATGCCTACGTTATATCGAGAAAAACCTCTGTTATAGACGGACAAGAAAGTGATGTTATAAAATTCCCGGGAACCCTAAAAAGTAAAGCAGATCAAAATAGGCGCCTTTTCTGAGTGGGAAAGTTAGTGAATTTATTAGAGAAGAAAATAAAAAATGTTGTAAAGCTTTTTTGTGATTTTTGAGGTTATGATTGTGATTTTCAAAATTGTTTTGAATTGGTAAAGTTAATTCTAACTGGTAACTTTTTAATCATTCTGCTTTCAAAGACTATATGGAACGCATTGCCCAGTTTCGAGGAGATACCGGAGATACTGCGGAGACGTCTTGGTCATGGTGTCCTTTAGCACCTAATAAACTAGGCCTGATGTTAAATGTTAAACCAAACAATTTAAATACTACGTTACCGTCTAAACTCTAACCGGTCGCTTGCGGGGCGATGGGCTGCGGTTTGCGTGGCCCCAAATCTAAACAATGGCCAGTATAACCATAGACTGTGCTTGAAGAAAACCATGCACAGACCATAAATATCGCATGCCGACCTTAAATATTGTGAGAATCTATGGACGCCTGATTGATCGGTTTATTTTCGCGCACGCCTTAGGAATTTTTGGACATTAGGTAGGGGATTCTATTTTCGGCGCTGAAGGGGGAAAGGAGAGGCCCCCTGTAGAATACTGTAGGTTCCGTATTTAAGTTGATTATATTAATACACTAGCTGCGCCCCACGGTTTCACCCGCGTAAATGATCCCGTGGGAATATTGGGATAAAAAGTAGCCTATGTGCTAATACAGGGTGTCAGCTACCTCCATATAAAATTTTATCAAAATTGGTCCAGCCGTTTGAGCGTGAAGAAGTAACAAACATATAAATACACACACACTCACAAACTTTCACCTTTATAATATTAGTGTGATTGGCTCAATAATCCGATCCAGCCTGTCCTTTAGTACCCTCTCCCAGCGACGCCCTAAGCCGAGGTCTGTATCCCACAGGGGGTGCCCTCAGCATGTAGCAGCTTAATATTTTTAAAGTTTTTAAGCCCTGGCTGGCAGCTTTAATTTATTGAGGCACACAGGCAAGTCTGGCTAAGCAGACGACTACCTCCTAGATTGCAATACGAGAGGCATTTCTCAAAAAAAAAAAACTGACTGACTCACCAGAGAGGGCCATTTTGCACCTTTTCCCGCCACTCGACCCCTCCGTGCCTCGGTGGGTCCCGGCTGTTATTCGTGGATCATTGATAGTCGTTACGGGTAGTCAGAAGCCCGAAAGTTTGACAACCAGTCTCACCAAGGGGTATCGTATTACCCAGAAACTGGGTTGTGGAGGTCAGATAGGCAGTCGCTCCATGTAAAATACTGGTATTCAGCTGCATCCGGTTATACTGGAAGCCTACGCCAACATAGTTGGGAAAACGCTAGGCAGATGATGACCCTCTATTGAAATAATTTTGATGAATAACATCCGGTTAGTAGATTGAAAAACAGAAGAAAACGATTAAATTATATTTGTTTTACAAACCTGTATAAAAATCACATAAAGTTTTACATTAAAGCATGCCTGACCCGCCGACACACTTTTATGATTGAGTTATAAATGTACTAGCTGCGCCCCGCGGCTTCACCCGCAGAAGTGTCGATACCGGGAATATTGATAAAAAGCCTATATGTTAATCCAGGGTGTCAGCTACCTCCATGCAAAATTTTATCAAAATTGATCCAGCCGTTCAAGCGTAAAGAAGTAACAAACATATAAACACACACAGACTCACAAACTTTCGCCTTTATAATGTTAGTGTGATACCTACGCCATTTTTATCCGCCGTCTTAGATAATAACGTGGTACTTAGTGCTCTATCTATTCAACCGAACGGTCATTTAAAATGGAGACTGTACAGGTTTACATGTTAGGTTCACAAGTTCAGTAGTTGCTGTCATTCCTAGATCTTTGACAGAGGTAACGGATAGTTAGAAGCCCAAAGTCTGACAACCAATCTTACCAAGGGGTATCGTGTTACTTAGTAACTGCGTTGTCGAGGTGAGATAGGCAGTCGCTCAATTTAAGATACTAGTATTCAGCTGCATCCGGTTAGACTAGAAGCCGACCCCAACTTCGTTGGGAATGGCTAGGCAGATGGTCTTCTTCGTCGTGTCGTTGGCACGACGGTGAATAAAATTTTGTTGGCGCATTTCGCCACTTCCACGGCATCGTCCGTGGCAGCGCAGAGGTCACTATGGCTGCATTTTTTGGGGCATAGAAGTTCACTCATAAGAGGGGACATAGTTTGCGCCACAGTTCCACGTACACACCCTCCTGCCGTACCCTCGAGAAAAAAGAAAGAAAAGGGTTGGCTTTTCTTCTGCCAAAAACGCAGGTTTCATAATCGTAACACTATTTATGTTGCGAAAGTGAATGCTCGAATACATTTCATTCTTGCTGGAGCAGACGTATTTTGTTGCTCCACTGAAATAGCTTTTGTTAATTAGAAGTTTCGTTATGCGAGATCATGAGGAAAATTTAGGCATGCTGCACACTTGTTCGGGTTGGCATGACTCGGCCCAGCCGTGCGAAATCTATTTACACTAACAGTAAAGCTAAAGAGTTTGTTTGAAAGCTCTAATCTCTGGAACTATGACCCTTAGGCGTTGAGCAAAAACAAAAAAAACGTCAGAAAGAACGCAGAGCGAAAAGGAAGTAGGTAATAACGCGGGCAGGCGATACGATGCGACGGGGTGGGTCGGGGGCTCAACAAAAATGCGGACGAAGTTGGCTAGTCGATGATATGACAAGGGCACAACAACACAACGCAACACGTTAACTTCTTCCATTCTCCCCTGTTAGCGGTTTCGCTGTCATTCAATCCCTTCGCTTTATATCATTCCTCACACAATCCATCTATATTTTCTTTGGCCTTCTTCTCCCTCTCCATCAATAGACGTATGAGGAACAGGGTGTAAAGTTCAGTCATCCTCCGTAGAAAAGGGAGGATCCTCCGACTAGACGGGTGTCGTGTCTGGCGGGCAACTGCCCGATGATTCATGTCGGGCCGTTGTATAATGCTAGTTGCGCGGTAAACTTTGCTTGCGAGATGCAGGATTTCGTATGACGCGTAGTTCGCATGTGACTTTGTAGATACCGCTACACATCTATGAACATTTATATTTATCACTCTTTTAGTCGCTAGCGTTTCCTCCTCCTCATCACATGGCCATACCAAGCCAAACGATTTCCTTTCAACTTGTCTGTCACTGGCGCCATTTTCAAATTTCCCCTCATATGTAGGTATATGTTGGGCAAAAAGCCACTCGGCTTAGCTAAAATTGTGCCGAGCTGACCCGAACATGATTCAGATTCAGCCATGAGTTGGCCGATCGGCACGAGCTGAATGAAAGCTTAAAACCACTCAAACCCGGCGCGGTACGATATCGGCCCATTACAATAGAAAATCAATTGTGTCTATAATAAACACTGTGTGTAAACATCGTGAGGAAACCAAGTCCTAGAACAAAAAATTCGATGACGTGTGACATCTACCGACCCGCACTGGGCCCGCGTGGTGGATTACGGCTCACTCCCTATCACCGAGAGGAGGCTTGTGTCCCAGCAGTGGGAACATTATATGTTGATTATGCAATATAAACCCTAAGCATTTACTAGATGGCTTACGTATCTAGTAATTGCTTCTGGTCGGCTTGTTGTTCAACAAAATACTGCCGAATCGAATGTGCCGACCCGAATAAAGTGTGTAGCACCCCTTACTCATATAAATACTGCAAGGTTTCAGGAATTTTGTATGTTTATCGGCTTGATGGATTCGCACCGGATTTTGTTGAAAGTATCGATGGAATCTGGAAAGTATTGGTGGATCTTTACGTTTGTCGCAGCGATAAGAGCTATCAAAGAGAGTACTCGCTCACTCGCTTGACTGGCAGAGAACACTCGCTGAAAAACTCACGCTTGGTACATACGCATACCAGCGCGTAATTGCTCGTGGCCATCGCGCACTCGGTCTCTACTCGCTTCTCGTTAATGTCTATGTCTTTGTAAAACCTACCACTCTTCTTCTTAGCGTATTAATAGCAAAAAGTTCAAACATCTTTGGCCTAAAATTCAGCTGCGTGAACTCCGCTTACTGAACGCAGTCATAAGATCATCAAGTGCATATGTGACATGGCAGAGCCATGCGGCGCAGGATGGAAGGTGGGCCCAAAGACTACAATATAATGCGGTGTAATAGACAGGAAGCTCTCTTCATTTTGTGTTGACAGCACAATTCGCCATCTAGGACTCAAGTATTTAAAACTATTAGTTACAGCGGAAGATGGTAGATGGAGCTCTAGTAATAGTCACGGATATAGATGGTAGATGGAGCTCTATTATATTAATTGTGTTGAAATTTCTACATTGTCGTATAAATTATTGTTTACTACCTATTAAGGTTTTTTTAACAATTACATAATTATTAAAAACACACTAAGTAGTAGTAAACAATAATTTATACGACAGTGTAAAAATTCCAGATTTTTACTTGCATTAGGAATAGGAGTATGAATGAATGTACTCGGAATATTAAAGATAAACAAACTGTTTATTCTTATAAAAAACACAGAAATACATACAAATTAAACATTTACTAACATATTAAAATCAAAATCATGTAGGCTGAGAATCAGCACTTTTCTTTCCTAGTCACTAGACTTCCAGGTAGGTACACAACAAGAGTTTTGAGACATGATGGAAGTGCACTCAGTGTTCAGCACTATTCACAATAATAATATTATGGGTCCAAACTATAAATAGTGCCTATGCTCACTAGCGAAACAACCAGAATTTAATTTTATTGCAAAAGCAAAATCCGAAACTGACACTCGCGCTGACAGACATTTCAAGATTTCAATTAAAGTGTTACCAATGCAACAATAACAAATTCCCATTATTTAAATGAAAAAAACACCTTTCAGAACCGTTTTATAAATCACTATAGACTTGTTACACTTGGTTTAGGCTTAATTTTTATTTTTGTTGTTTAATGTCCAATATTTTGAGACAATTATTTTATGTATGTGTTTGTTCGTCACAACATCTCCCGGTATCATCACTAAATATTTTTATATTGTATCACAGTATTTTTCGTTTTCTACTTGTTCGCTAGGGGCGCTAGGAGTAATAGTGTTTTAGGTGATGTTCCAAGCTGCCATAGCATGGGTGGGCCATTGTCAGTGGGGAGGTGCCGCATACACACCTGAACTCAGAGCACCAACAACCTACCACTCGAGTTCACATTGTGGAATGCAAACACATATTGAGTATTGTTAATCGCCGGCGGTCAGATAGATGCCTTTTAGCAGCCAAAATTGAATGGTGTAAACTGAAAAGTGTTTCATTCAATGTCTTCCATTTCTGCACTTCTCAATTAAGAACCAAGAAATATTGGTACAACAGACAATAAAGTTTTAATCGGTCAAGACCCGCTGATGAGACACAATTGATTTTCTATTGTATCGTGCCATATTTAGTAGGCGCGGGGCTTGACCGGTTAAACATTGACCGCACCAATGCACTATTTGAAGAATTTGTTTATTTTGAATATAATCTGCTTTTTTACGGAACGTTATATAAAGTCAGTCCAAAAAGAATTTCTCGGTCGGTTTCGTTTTAACCTTTTAATATTTCCGTGCCCCTACCGCTCGTGTCGTATTTCTGCGACAGAGAACATGTATGATTTTTTCGTTGTACTCAACGATTGCTCTTCCTTATTTATTGTAGGATTATTTTATCGATTTAGGTATTTAGCTACATCCGGTTTGACTGGAAGCCGAAACCAACATGGTTGGGAAAAGGCCAGGCAGATGATGATGATTATTTTATCGATTTGTAGCCGCGCGCTAGGGGCACGGCAATTGATATTAAGCCAAGCGCTTAAAAGGTAATATCGCGATTGGTGTAAAAAAAAAAAAAAAAAAAAAAATACAATTTGAGCATAGGGCTCGTGTCTAAGTAATAATAGCCGCACGGGTCTATTGATCAGGATCTTTACATACCGATATCCCTCAGTGAACTTTCTTCACGATATTTTCCTCATTCCTCTGCATTAAATGCCCATACCACGACAACTGATTACCACACTCAAAAAGGATGCAGGTGAATACCGGTATTTTACATGGAGCGACTGCCTATCTGACCTTCACAACCCAGTTACTGGGTAACACGATACCCCTTGGTAAGACTAGTGGTTAGACTGGCTTCTGACTACCCGTAACGACTGTCAAAGATCTACGAATGACAGCCGGGACTTCCGAGGCACGGAGGGTCTCGACGTGCCCATTCCTACCATGACAATAGATTTCTGATCATCTTGCATAATATTTTTAATACCCACTGCTACGTCATAGCCTATTATTTTAGACCGTAGGTAGACAGTCCAAATGTTTCAAATCGCTATTTGTAAACCTTTACGATCATCGCGATGGCGTTGCTAATAGAATAACAAACAGTCCGTAGTAATGGGAGTGGATTGCGCAGGCGTGGTGAATGGTGTCAGCTGTGGAGCGTGGCGTTAAGTGATCCTATAACTGATTAGATTAGTTTAGAGCTTTTTAGATGCTTCCATTACCAATTGGCTGATAAGAACAGAAGTCCGATTAGCCGTTCGAAATTATAAATGCTTTTTGGGATGCATGAAGAAGCCTCCTCGTGTAGCGCAGTTTGTTCCGCCAGTTACTCAACTGAACCGAGCTCTCGGCGCATCCTGGACAATCACACCCAACACCTTATTTGACTGGCCAATTCTTCCCTTGCGGTGGTAGGGCTAACGCCCGCCAGATTTGCGACCACCCTCCCACCGGAGTCCGGCGTCAAGCAGCCTGCTGTTTTGTCGCTGCGTGGGAGTTCCAGTGCCTTAGGCATCTTCTGGGCACGCTCGTTCCATCATAGACCTCGTCCATCGCTTTCCATCAGGCGTGATCGAGGTCAAGAGCGGGCCCATTCAGCAATGAAAAAACTGGCCAAGTGCGAGTCGGACTCGCACACAAAGGGTTCCGTACCACAAGGCAAAAACGCCAAAAAAAAAACATGTTTGTTGTATGGGAGCCCCCCTTAAATTTTTATTTTATTTTAATTTTTTTATTTATTATTAAAGTAAAAATACAATTGAGTATTTTGTGAATATTTCAAGTGCCTACCTGTTGCCATTTTTGATATCGAGCAAAAAAGGGCAAAAAAATCGCGTTTGTTGTATGGGAGCCCCCCTTTAATATTTAATTTATTTTGTTTTTAGTATTTGTTGTTATAGCGGCAACAGAAATACATAATTTGTGAAAATTTCAACTGTCTAGCTATCGCGGTTCTTGAGATAAAGCCTGGTGATAGACAGACGGACAGACGGCCAGACGGACAGGCAGCGAAGTCTTAGTAATAGGGTTCCGTTTTTACTCTTTGGTACGGAACCCTAAAAAAACATAAGCCGTGCGCCCGATGCGATTTCCCATCAGATGAAATTTCTAACTTCCATACAATCTTTTATCCCCTATTGAAAGGGAGTTAAATAGGGTATAAAACTTCGCCATTTAAGGGTGTTTACAAAGATCCTTCCTTAGGTCTTACTTTTGTTATAAAATGAATTCTTCTGCTAAAATTCAAGCTTATAGACTTACGGTTTAGGCTGTGCGGAGTTGCTCCGTGTATCCAGCCCAAAAAATCCAGGTGGACGTGTTTACAGCAGCCACTGATATTATGAAAAAAAAAAAATTTTGCTCTAGAGGTATTATTTAGGAAGAAAAAAGGGGAATACATTTGTATGTAGAATCGCACGCCCTGTTCCCTCTTATTGCCTAAAGCATTTCCTAACGTAAACCTTAGGGTGATGCAGAGACAAAACATGACAGATGCAATATAAAAGATAGATAGCTCGAAAATTATGATGAATTAATACGAATACATAAATAACTAAAAACCCCTTATTTCCAATGTCCAAAACACTTTATAAGCAATTTCTTTTATATTTTCAGAAGTTTTGGGGTCCTCAAATAGATCCCCGCCTAGCTCAGTACCTGACTAACTTCCTGTTCGGCTTCGGGGCGAACAAGAATCCATCCTGTGACTTCAACAGATTCGCAGAGTTGTATGTTTTTAATGTAAGAGGTGAGTCTCATTTTTCCTTAGATTGTACAGACGCCAGCACATTGAGCTACCCGAAACTGTCAAATTTTCCCAATCAACTTTGAACCTTATGCTTTAGCGATAAAGTTGAAAATCTCATAAATAAATTTGACAGATTGTAGCTTGAAGTGCTGGTATAAGGTGGCAGAGACATCGACGTACAACCTGCACCCTAATTGCGTAACACACTATCAATCTCAATCTGAATCATTTTGAAGGATATTGCTAATCCATTGCTTCATGTGTTCGAAAAATGTGTCTGCTCAACAACGTAAATAACGCAATGAATGTTGTTGAACTGTCAAAATGAAACCCATTGCTACTGATAGTGTGTTACGCAATTACCCCGCTGTTACCATGGGTTCAGTACATGGTTCTAAAACTCCTAGCGTTGAGAATTTTGTCGGTTATTAAAAAAAAATTTGCTCTGCCATACATTTTGAACACATTTTGTAAATATTGCACTTTTCTATGAAAGAGCTGTTTTTATATGGAGCCTGGCATGCCTACTGTCGCGTCATTTTATTTTTTATTTTCAAAATGGCGGCCACACATGAGACCTATACAGGGTTATTGGTAAAACATTAACAACCTCTTAAGAGGTCATTGTACTCATCATTATGAACAACTTTTACGGTGGGACCAAACATGAAATCGCGAAAAAAAATCAGCTGTTTCCTACATTTATGTTCGTATAACTCGTCAAAATGTAGGAAACAGCTGATATTTTTTTCGCGATTTCAGATTTGGTCCCATAGTAAAAGTTGTTCATAATGATGAGTACAATGACCTCTTAAGAGGTTGTTAATGTTTTACCAATAACCCTGTATAAATCGGTAGCTGTCATCAGTGCAAACAACGACGTAGGTCCAAACATAGAACAACGTAGGTCCAAACATAGAACAACGTAGGTCCAAACATAGAACAACGTAGGTACAAACATAGAACAACGTAGGTCCAAACATAGAACAACGTAGGTCCAAACATAGAACAACGTAGGTCCAAACATAAAACAACGTAGGTCCAAACATAGAACAACGTAGGTCCAAACATAGAACAACGTAGGTCCAAACATAGAACAACGTAGGTCCAAACATAGAACAACGTAGGTCCAAACATAGAACAACGTAGGTCCGAACCTCGTAAAGCGTCACGTTTCCGAGATATCAACGTTCAAAGTTAAACGAGGTTTGATTTAGGGACTACTCACACTTATTCAGCTCCGTTCAGCTTTTGTCCATAGAAAATAACGATTTTGTATGAGATGCGTACGCATCCGTTCAGCCGCGGAAAGCTGAACGGACTCCATACAAAATCGTTGTTTTCTATGGACAAAAGCTGAACAGAGCTGAATAACTTATTCAGCTCTGTTAACTTATTCAGCCCTGTATAAGGGACTACTTACACTTGTAAGTACTCCCTTACACAGGTGTCACTGGAAAGAAAAAAAAATCATAAAAAGAAAAACTATCAGGGCTATCAATTTAATTTGTGTAGACAGCCCTGATAGTTTTTAGGATTCCGTACCCAAAGGGTAAAAACGGGGCCCTATTACTAAGACTTCGCTGTCTGTCCGTCTGTCCGTCCGTCCGTCTGTCTGTCACCAGGCTGTATCTCATGAACCGTGATAGCTAGACAGTTGAAATTTTCGTAGATGATGTAATTCTGTTGCCGCTATAACAACAAATACTAAAAACAGAATAAAATAAATATTTAAGGGGCTCCCATACAACAAAAGTGTTGTTTTTTCGGCGTTTTTGCATTGTGGTACGGAACCTTTCGTGTGCGAGTCCGACTCGCACTTGGCCAGTTTTTTTTTTAATGATTATTTTCTTTGAAACGAAGTGATTGAAAAAACAAAAATTGGTCATAACTTTTGAACCGTAAAAAAAATCACCGACATTCTCAGGGTTAAAAAGTTTGGAAATGACCTCGCCCACGCCCCTATTCGATTTGATCCATACTTCCAGGGTCACAATAAGAATAATATATGTCCGCAATAAGAAAAAAAAAAAAACAAAATGGTGCTACTGTGGTTATGCCACGGACCTTCAAACCCCTTTCTACGCTAGGGGGTCCAGAATCTTGTGCTGAATTCATAGCTACAGTTAGCGCATCGACGTCCCTGCCACTCCGCATTTAGTAACGTAAAATTATATCAGAAACTTCCCCATATGTCTTTAGGGCGGTTTACAGCACACCTGTAACAATCCTCCTTCTCTTTCAGGCAATTCTGAGGAGCGGATGATGGTACTTTACAACAGCCTTGGCATGGTCTACAACGATGCAGTTGAACTACCCTACCAGCTGTTACGAGAGGTATGTCAAGATGGCTTGCCGTACTATTCTGTAAGGATCTCACCGTCAAAACTTAGGTGTTTGACGTGAGCTGTCAATAGTGATGAAAACTTATGTGTGTGAGTAATAATGGCTTTACTACAATAAGGACTGATTTTTCCATTGCCAGATAACTTTTATTCGAGGAATAAAATTGACGTTTGGGTTTGACAGTTTTTGTATGAAATAACTGCCAAAATTTCAAAATTATTCCTCGAATAAAATTAGAAGATGGTTGTAGTATCGGCCTTTAGGAAAAGAAAGATTAAAATAATAAAGCAGACCTATCGTTGCAAAGCGTGTATTCCAAAGCAGACAGAAGACTGACAATATACACAATTAATTTTGACACTTAGAACGTAGCGTTCGTCAACATGACAGAAGGTTGCGTTCCCTTCAAATAGTGTCAATCTTAAGCTTCAAGTGAAATGACAGCTCACTTCTATTCTATTTTTTTGAGATTCTGACTCCATCGGTAACGTTCGATGATTTTGCCAATGTCAAGGTATGAGAAGATAATGATCGAAAACTGTTACACAACTATTGATCAGTGTTTGTAGCGGTGGCTTCCATGGATCCCCATGCGAAAAAAGGACAAAACATTTTTTGATAAGTAGATGGAAAACGTCACAAAATAACTCACTTCATCTAAGTTTTCACTGTGACATTTTGCCGCATGTCAGATGTCAGTTGGGGTGAAGGAACCACCGATTGGGTCCCACTAAACGCACGACGCCATCGCGGCACGCCAAGACGAAGATGGCGGGACGAGCTTGACTCCTGCCACCATCGAGCTCCTCGCCGGGTACATGTTTTACCCGCGTGGCCCCGTCGAGCTCAACGGGTCTGGCAAGTCCATCCGCCGTCCGGCACCTTACCTGGCGTGTGCAGCGTTGCACACCGCTTCGGTCTTCGCCTCTCCAAGCTGAGCCAGGAGATTACTCTGCTACCTCCCAAGGAAAACTAAGGGAACCTTGTGACCTTAAAGTTACCCACACCTTACTCTTGTTTTTTTACCTTGGTTTAAATATATTTTTATGTTGACACTTTACGTGGAGGACTTGCCGGCACTGACTGACTGACCAGCATGGACTGGCGGCTACCTTGACTGACTGACCGGCATGGACTTGCGGCTACCTTGACAGAACGGCAGAAGGGTGTGATTGCGGAGCTATATCACAAACCATGGTCCACCTCCTATCCTGCCCTCTGTGTCCCAAAACATGCAGCCAAAGTGACCTCTGAGCTGCCACCGACAACGCCGTGGAAGAGGCAAAGCTTTGGGAAAACAAGATTTAAAATACAGTCGTGCCAGCGACACGAAGAAAAAGAAGAAGACCTTCTGGCACAGACCACGGAGATGCCTCGGATGCCACTGCTAAAGGCGGCATTGTCAATACTACCCATGAAAACGGGAAGTGTATCAGTGGGATCACAATTTTGCTCGCTCAACGATTTTTTGTTTTGTATTTGGTTTTGACTAACGGCCCGTGACAGAAGTCGGCGCGCGGCCATCCCTAGACGCTGCCAGGCAGGTACCTCAACCGGTGTCCCTACAAGAAAAAGTTTTTTTTTTTTTATCAAATGAAGGGATCATTTGATAAAAAAAAAACTTTTTCTTGTAGGGTCCCGCTCTGGGTGGAGCGGAAGGGAGTGTCAGACTCTTACTCACTAAAACCCACCCATGTTCCTTCCTTAGCGCTTTATGTTCCGAGCAACCGGTAACCCTTTCTAGGAGACATTAACTTAGTCGTTAACTTTTGAGACATTTTGATCTGTATTCACAGATTTTGAAAAAAATATTCTATCAAGAAAATGGGCAGTTTTTATAATCTTCCCATTTCTAAGCTGGCACTAAACATATTCCACCATTGTCCACAGTACTGCGAAAGCATAGCCTCAACATACATAAAGGTGCTAAAAGCCTCACAATCCCTGCGCGCTAAGACCTGGATCGAAAAAGGGTTCAAAGGCAGAGCTTCCCACGTCCAGGCGCTCGGCGAAGCCCTAGCAGCCAGTGTGGAGGGCGACACTGATGGCACTATCAACGCGTGCACTGCCTCTCAGCTTAATAAATGGTGAGTAGGACGACGGGGGCTTACAGTCTGTCTAGGGATTTGCTCTAACGGGTGATGCATAAGAGCGATTTTGAAGCTGGTCTCATAAGAGGACCCGGGGTGGTTAAGGTGAGGTAAGAATCCCACACTTTTTGGTCTATTTTCCAAAGGCCGTGCGCCTTTTTAAGACATCTCTCTCCCCCCTCCCTTGAAAAAGACAGATAAGGGGGGAAGCTGCGAATCCTCTGGTATTTCAGACGTTCATAGGCGGCGGTGACGACTCACTATCAGGTATGCTGTCTGCTTGTTTGACATTTAATATCATGAAACTCTTCGCGCGCTGAGACCTGGATTAGTAAAAGGTTCAAAGGCAGAGCTTCCCAGGTCCAGGCGCTCGGCGAAGCCCCAGCAGCCAGTGCGGAGGGCGACGCTGATGACACTATTATAATTATGTAAATACATAATTGTTACGGTCGTGAATCATATTTTAATCAACGTACAACTTAATACTGACCAGCAAATTGCAAAAAACGTAAAAAAAAATTATAATTTCGTTTAAGAGGTGCATCTCTGCCTACCTTTTCGAGGAATATAGTCGTGATGTTATTTATTTTGCAGGCTCCAATCAAACACACTTCTACGTCAGATGTCAGAGGTGGTGTTCGTGAACCTGTACGGCACGAACAACAGGTCTGCGGACGAAAGTCCTGGGCCTGTGGTGCGCATCGAGCCCTCCCTTCTACCCATGCCTCTAGGTAAAACTTACAGATCATCTAGAACAGGGGTGGCCAATGGTCGATCGCAACTATTAGTCCAGTCGATCGTGGCAAGGCAAAAAATATTTCCAAATATAAACCTGATTTTGCTAATCTAGCGAAAGATGCTCAAACGCAATGCTCACATTAATATAAATAAGTTAATTAATTAATTAACTTAATTAATAATATAATTAAGAATCATTTTCAGTTTTATATTTTCCGTCTTAAAATAAGAAATACTACATAATTGTGTACTGAACTATGCTGTTTCATATAAGATTTCAAGAATTATGTAATTGGTAGATCGCACAGGGTGTCGTCAGTGAACAGTAGATCTTGGGTCTAACCAAGTTGGCCACCCCTGATCTAGAAGTTAGTTACACCATCTCAGCATGTTCCTGTGCTGAGGAACTTTTAGGCTAGTCTCTCTGTTATAACAAAATTTGAGATTAACAAACAGTTCCGTAAAGATGTAACCCACCTTAATTTAATTTGTAAGACAATATTTTAAAAATTGACTGCATTTTAAACAATATTTGCACACTTTTTATGGTAATAATACAGTGAACCTAATCCAATCTTTTGTAACATCCCATAAACCTGTGTTATGCGAATAAATTAATTTTAATTTGGATTACAACGTCAACCCACGTGGAAAAATTATTAAAAAAATTGCCTGTAAGCGAACCCTGTGTAGGTCTTTTTAGGGTTCCGTACCCAAAGGGTACAAAACGGAACCCTATTACTAAGACTTCGCCGTCTGTCCGTCTGTCCGTCTGTCTGTCACCAGGCTGTATCTCAAGAACCGCGATAGATAGACATTTGAAATTTTCACAGATGATGTATTTCTGTTGCCGCTATAACAACAAATACTAAAAATAAAATAAAATAAATATTTATTTGCCCTTTTTTGCTCGATATCAAAAATGGCAACAGTTAGGCACTTGAAATATTCACAAAATACTCAGTTGTATTTTAACTGTAATAATAAACATTAAAATAAAATAAATATTTAAGGGGGGCTCCCATACAACAAACATGTTTTTTTTCGGCGTTTTTGCCTTGTGGTACGGAACCCTTCGTGTGCGAGTCCGACTCGCACTTGGCCAGTTTATTAATTCAGAGAACGCACGAACAACACGTGTTGATCATCATTTTATAAAACCAGGTTTTGTCGTGATGAATTCTTACACCGCTTTTTCCTGAAACCAAGTAAGGACATAACTATAAAACTAAGGGTATAAAACAAAGTCACTTCCCGCTGTCTGTCCCTATGTATGCTTAGATCTTTAAAACTACACAACGGATTTTGATGCAGTTTTTTTTTAGTAGATAGTGTGATTCAATAGGAAAGTTTATATGTATAATACATGTAACATGCATATTATAGTAGAGAAAAGCCGAGAAATTCAAAGATTTGTAAAGTGATGTCGTAACAAACATAATTTTGTGCGCTTACATTGCAAACACTGGCTAAAGCTTACGAGATAGATCAAATTAACGTACTACGGAATTGTATATCTTAAAAATATCAATAAAAAGTCCGCGATGGTATATGTTTATCGCCTAAGGATAACCCACAGAAATCATTTTTATCTTTTACACATTACAAAAAAATTATGGGTTATTTACGAAGCTATTTTAAACAATACACTATTATTCCTTATCTAATTAAATACATTAAATACGTTGTGCATTTTATGGAGATCAAAATTGCCCTTTACTTAAAATTAATATCTTAGAAGATATCAGAGATTTAAAAAGAGGGTACAGAGCGGCTGGAGGGGCGGTACGAAGTTCGGTGGGTCAGCTAGTAATTATATAATTTATTTTGACAATTTGAAGTCACATACTTTCTTGCCAGGGTTTAAACCAACACCACGCTTAAACTCTGGGTCATCACGATATACAGGGTGTCCGGTAATGAATGGATAACCTTGAAATGGCTTATAGAAGAATTTAGGGCCGTTCAGAAAAAAATACCAAAAAAATATATCCTAAGTGGTACCTAAGATATGATTTTTTTTTTAAAGACTACAAATTTTTACCTTAGTTTTCATTATTGTACGTTACGACCACAAATGAATGAATTCCACCGGTATTTTGTTGTTGTATCATTGTGCGCTAACTATGCAGTAGCAGTAAATGGCATACCATTGACTAGCTACTGCAATTAAAAAAAAAACTTTAACTAATTTTACAGCGAAAAATTGTCAAATTTTTTTTTTCGGCAAAGTATAAACGTCTTTGGTATAAAAGTATATTTTATAATGGTATAATTTATTATTGTATGTGTAAATAGTGAATTATTGCTATTTATGTAGAAAAGGAGAAAATTTGACTAAATAACAAAATTTGCAATATTGGAACTCATAAAATCAAAATCAAAATGTTTTATTTCACATAAACCTACATGGGCACTTATGAAACGTCAGAAGCTAGGTGCACGGTTCCAATTGGTCGTTTCCTATGGAGAAGAACCGGCAAGAAACTCCATGGTTACTCTTTTTAAAAATAATTGGCTTTTACAATATTTCCAGATTACAGTAAGTAGGTATGGAAGGACAGCGCAGGCCTGTCAACAAGTACCAAGTACTTGATAAAATAGAAAATGGTCTACAGATCTAAAGTCTATAAGGCCTACAAAGTCCTCACATTTACAAAATAAGAATCTATCAAAAGGATAGATAATAAAAAAAGAAAAATAATAATAAAAACCAACTAAAACCAAGTGTTATGATTCTCAAATAAAGAGGTGAAAAATTTCAAGTGTCTGTATACAATGTCAATTAATAAAGAAATTATGTCAAAAAGTATATAATGTCAAATAATAAAGAAATTATGTCAAAAAGTATGTAAAAAAAAATAATAATTAAATAAAAATTAAACATCGTAATTTGAGAGCAGTTAATAGACATTTACATAGTTATGCCGTTAAACTATAACTAATTGGAACTCATAAATGGCTTATGCCATTTCAAGGTTATCCATTAATTACCGGACACCCTGTATACATATATACTTTTTTATTATACAATATAATATATCTATTTCGTTTTCTTTCTCAGGTCTAGAAGCGATGCCCGACTACCCCGCCTTCATCGACCTGTCGCACATAGTGTGGCTGAACAATCACATTCCCAAGGAGAACCAGGGCAAGTGGAGGTTCCTGTTCTCGTCGCACATACATGGAGAGTCATTCTCCACTATGACGGGTATGTAGCATACATTATACAAGTGTTGTCGCGTTTAGATATCGTACCCATCGCGCCTGCGGACTGTTTGGTTTATATAATGTTTGAATTTTAACCTTTTAATCGCTTGGCTAAATATCAATTGCCGTGCCCCTAGCGCGCGGCTACAAATCGATAAAATAATCATCATCATCTGCCTAGCCTTTTCCCAACCATGTTGGGGTCGGATTCCAGTCAAACCGGATGCAGCTGAATACCTAAATCGATAAAATAATACCTACAATAAATAAGGAGGAGCAATCGTTGAATAGAACGAAAAAATCATGCATGTTCTCTGTCGCATACGACACGAGCGGTAGGGGCACGGAAATATGTGTCGCATAAATACGACACAAGCGGTTAAAAGGATAAAAGAGACCCTGACCTCTGAGTTTGTTTCGGCATTTATTCTTAAGGATCAGTCAGCTAGGAAATGCGGGCGCCATCTAGTTTTAAAATATTGACGTGTAAACGTGTCATAAGGTGCCACTAGTCGATATTTTTTTCCATACAAATTTCGAGAGAGTATTACTCCACTGTTTGACATTTTGCATCCCAAGTTAAACATGATATCGTTTTGTCTTATTATTAATTTTGTCTGTACGGAAACAGAATAGAAAAATAAAAAGTTATGAGCCAACCAAGATTCGTTTTTCTTGCTATGTTTAACGTAACTTTGGGTGTAAATAAGTAATAAAATAACTATAAAATTTTCAAAACAGTACCGACAAAGCTCAGTTATCGAAGAGTTCAATAAACTTTATTTGTAATTGATTGATGCAGTGGTTTTTTCATAAAACTCGATTTTCCAAAACTTTATTCGAATTTTTTTCACGCGCCTTTCAGTTTGGAACGGTGTTTCTGTGCGTGATAACTAGACTTGTGCATGTAGACTAGCATCTAACTGCTCATCACTGATACTATCGCTGTCGACGTCTGTGTGACAGCGTACTTTTTTGCCATGAGCACCAGTGAGTTCCAGCTCGCGACTAGTTCCACCTTAAAAGATCTACTTACAGAAATAAACATTTAATTTCCCTTTCAGTATGCAAACATCAACTTCAAATATAAAACCCTCATTTCAGGCCGCATCATAGACCAGGGCCCCTCCCTGCTGATAATCGAGGACAACTCCGGCTACATCTTCGGCGGCTACGCTTCCACGTCCTGGTCCTTTGGGCCCAACTTCGTGGGCAGTGACGACTCATTCCTCTTCGCGTTAGCACCCAAGATGCGCGTGTACCCTTCATCTAACTTTAACGACCACTTCCAGTATATTAATCACCATGCTAAGACGCTGCCGAATGGAATGGTGAGTAGAAGATACTGTATAGGGTGGCTGGGAAATCGCTCGCAACGCAAAGATTGGATTCAGTACGTTTTTTTTTCTGTTTGTCTCTGTATCACCCAAAGGTTGACTGGTAGAAAATGCTTATGGCATTAAGTCCGCCTCTGTACATTTATGTGCTTGAAGTATTAAATCACACTAATATTATAAAGGCAAAAGTTTGCGAGAGTGTGTGTGAGTGTGGGTGTGTGTGTGTGTATGGAGGGTGTGTGTGTGTCGGGGGGTGTGGGTGAGTGTGTGTGTGTGTATGGGTGTGTGTGTGTGTTCTCAAACGGCTGGACCAATGTTGATGAAATTTTGTATGGAGGTAGCTGACACACTGGATTAACATATAGGCTACCTTTTATCCCGATATTCCCAAGGGATCGACATTTACGCGACTGAAACCGCGGGGCACACCTAGTAAATAATAAATATTTCGTCTGTTGTCAAAAGAAAAATCTGCTGTTTCATACAAATGCGCAATACCTATGCGGTCAAAATGTATGGCACAGCATTTTTTTTTTTAATTACCAATGAAAGATTTCAACCCAGAGGTTCTGTGTTATGGGTTTGGTTTCCGCACTTAGTCCTACAGTGGACCATTGTGCGTGGGCCATGGCGGCCGTCGGTGGTTATTCCAACCAGCCCACCTCCCTCCAGAAGTTGATTAAGTCTCCTGGCCTGTTCAGAACATCTGTATAAGATCTGGGTCCACCCAGGGGTGTCCAGAATCATGAACCCCCCACACAAAGTCAAAGTCAAAAGTCAAAGTCAAAGCATTTATTTCAATTAAACCATTAACAGGCACTTTTGAATTGTCAAGAAGGCGGTCAGTCAGAAAATATGAAGCTAGTTGCCCATTCCAAAGCGTAGGTACCTATGGAGAAGAACGGGCAAGAAACTCCATGGACACTCTTTTTAAATTATGTTTTACAAAAATATTAGTACATCATTACTTTTGAATTTAAAATTATATAATGTGAGAACGATGTAATAAATAAAAAAAAGACGTTAAAAGCGTCCAGAGTACAACAAATAGTACTTAACAAAACAACAATCAAAAATAAAATAATTAAAAATAAACCGAGGCAGCTAAGAGATGACCAGCCCCAACTGACGGCGCCCGTTCACGAACATGACGCATAGATCAGCACCATTCAGCTCAACCATTTTGAAGGGAGCTAAATGATCCAACACACACGCCACCGTCAGCGAGACAATTGAGTGAGCATGACACAGATCTTGGTTCCCGAGTTCAAACAACAACTACAGTTCGTTTTTATCAGAGGTAAATAAGACATGACATCTCGATATAAAAATTATAAATTGGAAAGTAACTCTGTCTGTGTACCATTCACGCTTAATGGGCCGAACGTGACCATAACCAGGACGGACATAGAATACTTTTTATCACGGCAGTATGTACCCTTTGGATGATTTCCGACATCCACGCGGGCGATTCCGCGGACAAAAACTACTCAAACACACACACTAACAACACACACACACACACCCCCACACACACACACCCCCACACACACACCCACACACACACCCCCACACACACCCACACACACACACCCCCACACACTAACAACACACACACACCCCCACACACTAACAACACACACACACCCCCACACACTAACAACACACACACACACACCCCCACACACTAACAACACACGCACACTCACACTATATCCAACTAACAACAACAAAATTTCCAGATAATGGGTGGGCAGTTCAACTTTGGCGGCATCTGGGTGGACGGCGACCCGTTCGGCGAGGGCTCGTCTGCCGAGTCCTGCAGCACCTACCGCGGGTACAAGCGGCTCAGCAAGGAACCCACCTTCCACATCAAGAGCCTGGAGGTGTGGGGCGTGGGGGAGAAACCCGACAGTGACCGGGATGGGGTGAGTGGAGATCATTTTAGAATATCTATCTGCCTGCCTAAGCTGTTCCCAACTATGTTGGTGTTGGCTTCCAGTCTTACCGGCTGCAGCTGAATACTAGTACTTTACATGGGGCGACTGCCTCCCTGCAAATAACGAACTTCCATACAAAGGGCTTTGAAAATCCGTGGCATACCGTGACCGCCATTTTGTTTTGTTTTTTGTTCAAAATGTCGGCCACGCTTGTAACCTATATAAATCGATAGCTGATATCAATGCAAACAGAAATCATAATAAGACCAAACCCCGTAAAGTGTCACGTTTCCGAGATATTCACGTTCAATGTTGATCACGTGACATCCTGAAAAAAAAAAATGGCGGTCATCTAGGCATAGGCTCCTTATAAAAATCTTCAATTCATCCGCTAATTAACCCCTGTATATTAAAAAAATATTGAGGGGCCCGTGGCTAAATAATAACAGCCGCACAGGTCGATCGATCAGGTTAAGCTACGCTTGCCGCGGTTGGTCTGTGGATGGGTGACCATCTTTACATACCGAGACCGAGAGAGTTAAGCCGTTTTCCCGGCTGTCATTCGTGGATTTTTGACGGTCGTTACGGGTAGTCAGAAGCCCGAAAGTTTGACAACCAGTCTTACCAAGGGGTATCGTATTACCCAGTGACTGGGTTGTGGAGGTCAGATAGGCAGTCGCTCCATGTAAAATACTGGTATTCAGCTGCATCCGGTTAGGCGGGAAGCCGACCCCAACATAGTTGGGAAAAGGCTAGGCAGATGATGATATTAAAAAATTATTGCTTGAGGGGCCGATGGAGCATGCGTAGTTCATACAAACGTAATACCTAGATATTCTGTAATCAAATCTGGGGGCCTGAAAAGGCCACTTTGGAGAATCATAAAAGGAAATGCATCATTATGAATTGTAAAATGGCGAAGACAGTCCGTGTTTTTCTTTTTTTCGCTGCACTACGTAGGTACACAATCAAAGAGATTGGGATTGGATTGATTGGTATTTTAGCACAGACAAAAAAAAAAATAACTGAAAAATGCTTCACCAATGGGATTTGATACGATTAACTTAACAGTTAACTGTCCATTCTGTTATCCTTTTATGATTCTGCCAAAGTGGCCTTTTTAGGCCCCCTGAATAAATACAAACTACCTTAAGAATATGTTTGATTTACAAAATAATTATTTTGGTTTTACGTTTGTATGATCTACGCATGGTACGCCAGCCCCTTAAAGCTAACCTTCGTTGCATGAGCGCTCGTGCCCACTAGACCAGCTAGGCGAGACGAAGGTGGTTCATTTCCGAGCAATAAGTGAAGCGTCTGAAATCGGCTTAGGATTCTGAATTCATCCTAGACTTAACGAACCCGAATTACGGGTTGTGATCATGGGTTCGAACCCACGCAGTCGCTTTAATTTGTGTAAAAATTTTTATCACCACTGCTCTCAAAACGGTGAAGGAAAACTCAAACTCAAACCGTCTTATTACAAAACGAGTTCTAACTTTAGACCTAGCCTAAACCTGCGAGACAGTTACTGTATTTTAAACTTTATTCCGACTAATGGAAAGTTCTTAATGCAAAATTGACAACATAGACTCGGGTTTAACGTCGTTTTTTGTAATAAGAACTGTAACTTTGTCGGAATAAAGTTCGAAATCTATTTGAAAATGACATAAATAAAGCACTAACATCTATAATAACATGGCTAATCAATAATAATCTAAAAATAAATATAAATAAAACAAATGTAATGAATTACAGTCAAAGACCTCAAAATTCAATTAAATTTAAAGTACTATATGATAATAATACAATAAATCAAGTAGAA
Organism: Mesoligia furuncula; assembly: GCA_916614155.1. NCBI lineage: Eukaryota > Metazoa > Arthropoda > Insecta > Lepidoptera > Noctuidae > Mesoligia > Mesoligia furuncula. The sequence continues at coordinate 7,249,243 of OU744795.1, forward strand.
ACAGCCAAATTCCTTGGTTTAAAAATTGACAGTAGAATCAATTGGAAATGTCACACGGAAGACCTTTGTACAAAACTAAGTAGTTTATCTTTTGCGATTTACAAACTGGCACCAACAGTGAGTAGAAACGCATTATTCATTGCGTATTGTGGACTTATTGAATCAGTGCTTAGATACGGTCTAATATTTTGGGGTAATTCGACAAACACTGACATGGTGTTTAAAATGCAAAAGCGTTGTATTCGGGCTATGTTTAGGATCAAAAATACCGACAGCTGTCAACCAATGTTTGTAAAATACCATATACTGACACTTCCGTCACTATACATCTTGGAAATAGCTTTATTTGTTAGAAGCAATCCTCACTGGTTTCCTCTTTTGTCAGACAATGTCACGAGAAATAGACGTACTAAATATAAGAACTTCTTACAGCCTTACTCTGCGAAAACAGCACTCCTTCATAAAAGCATGTTTTGTATGGCACCATTAATATATAATAAGATTCCAGAGGGCATTAAAAATATAAACCAGCCAAACTTATTTAAAAGAGAATTTAAGAAGTTTCTTATTCAAAAATGTTATTATAATGTTAAGGATTTTTTAAATGATAGTTTCTGAATTGTACTTTGACATTTTAATTGCATTTTGACATCCAAGTTTATTTTGACATCTTAATTTTATTTTGACATCTTAATTTTATTTTGACTTAATTTTATTTTGACCATTATGTATTATTAATTGTATTGAACTGTTATTATTATTATTATTGTTATTTATCTGAAAAGTGTGTTTAAGATACTCTTATTTTTATTAGTTAAAGCATCGTACCTATTCATTCATTTAAATTTTGCATGCCGAATCTTGGGCAGAATGTATGGCTCAACTTTAATTCTTCACGACCTTATTTGTATACTTACCTGCATTCTAGCAAATAAATAATTTGATTTGATTTGATTTGATTTGAAATTTGAAAATGGCTTGATCGTTTAAACCTGGGTCTAAAGATAAACTTTGTTTTGTAATAAGGCTGAAAGCATTTATTTCAATTAAACCATTAACAGGCACTTTTGAATGGTCAAGAAGTTGGTCAGTCAGAAAATATGAAGCTAGGAGCCCAAAACGGCAACAAATATGAAGCTAAAAGCGAAAACATCGTGAGTCCGAGAGTCATAGAACCAAAAATTCGAAGACATGTCACATTTACCACTGGCGGGCCCAGTGCTCAATCACTCAGAAACGGTTGAACGAATTTGGATGAAATCTCTATTTTTGTACTCTCCCTACTGTGTGTACTCTCCCTAGTGGCCATCCTCTCAAACCAAACAATCTCAAACAGATATTGTTCCCATATTTTTGTGGGCGATTTTCGTTTTAAAATCATCTTCAATGTCCTTCTTTTATCAATTACCTGTTTTAATAATTAAAACTGGCCTGGTTTCTTAGTGGTACCGGCTCCGACTGACGAGTTGCAGGTAGTATGTTCTACTCCAGACAGGCGCTTTACTTTGTGTAAATAAATTCATCCCCACTGCTCTCAAAACGGTGAAGGAAAACATCGTGAGGAAACCGGCATGTCCTAGAACCAAAAATTCGAAGACATGTGACATCTACCAACCCGCACTGGGCCCGCGTGGTGGATTATAGCCCACTCCCTCTCGAGGCCAGTGGCCCAGCAGTGGGAACGTTATAGACTGATAGATTCAGTTAGCATCCTATATCCTATCCTAACCTATCCTTTACCATCATCAGGCGGAAGAAACTATGTCACGCAGTAGTAAATCAAGTATCCTGGATTCCCATCAGCCTGACCGAAAATTTTTAGAACTATGCGGGAAACAGACGTCACGAAGCCTGGGCTTCAGAGACGAGTGCCCTTAACGTCAGACTGTGACGTCAGAAAGTTAGACCATGAAGTAAGACAGTTAGACGAAGTCTAAAGGCAAGATTCACAAGTCTCACTAGGACCAGTCTTTACTACGTAAAGTAATGATTCCATACGAATATAAACCTTATTCTTATCTGAATAATGTTCATATTGGTATAAGCGATCGTGAGTAACGCTGCATTCGAATATGAACATTAATCTTCAACAAATAATGTTCGTTTTCGTATGTGACTCTTACTTTACTTAGCAAAGTGAAATCAAAATCTGGCCTCAGTACCCTACCCTTAGACTATGAAGTCTAAAAGTCAGACTATGAAGTCTAAAAGTCAGACCATGAAGTCTTGTATATAAAATAATGAGTCAAAAAAACTTAAATGTTGGAGTTATGCGCCAATATTGGATACCAATCTGGGGTCATGGTCGTGAAATATATTAAAGTAAGAATGTATTCATTTAATTTGACTTTACAAAATCATTTTGTATCTAGTAAAAAATGTAGAATATTTTAGAAAAAAAAATCTCCGTTGTCCTTAAATCCATTCCTTTTCCCAATAAAAAATCAGTATAGTCACTGTGGCAGAGTTGAATGTAGCTACGTAGAAAGTTTTATAGAATTGGGTATTTAGAGATATACAGGGTTATTTTAAATTGGCTAGATAAACTAAATCAAATAAACTAAAAATAGATGTCAGTCTTTCTACACGTGCAGCCTGTGGGTCGACTTCACTCAGAGGGCATACAGCGACCTACGCGTTCAATATAATAATGCACTGAGAGTGCTGCTGCTGCTGCCGTGGCGATGTAGTGCGCTGGGGATATTTGCAGATAATAATATTGATGGTTTTGCCGCCATTATTAGGAACAGATGTGCATCCCTAACTCGTGTTCGCGGCAGCACCAACAGTATTCTCAGTGTATTCGTGGATCGGTGGGATTCCTCGATGTTGCGGAGGTGGATGCGGCTCGATGCCGAAATTTAATTGTATATTTTTATGTGTCTGCAACCTAATAACACTAGATTTTAAGTTAAAATTGTTACTCACCCTATGGACTCCGGTCTGAAATAAAAATATTCTATTCTATTCTAAACTCCACGTGATAAGACAAAAAATTAATTAATCTTATAATATGTTTTGGGGGGTCATCGACTGCAGTTAGTGGAGTCATTTGAAATGTCAGTTTGAAAAAACTTTATGCATCACAGACGTGATATGTAAACATGATGAAACAAAAGCAAACTGTGGCCTTAGTGTGAGTTTTTTCACTCACGTTCGATTGCGAGCGCGTTAGAATTTTATATGGGAGAAAGTTATTTAGATAGCGCCACCTGGGGGCCTAAAAAGACCACTTTGGAGAATCATAAAAGAATAACATTATGAATTATAATATTGCGAAGACAGTCCGTGTTTTTCTTTTTTTCGCTGCACTACGTAGGTATAATCAAAGAGATTTGACTTGGATTTGGATCGGATTGATAGGTATTTTAGCACAGACAAAAAAAAAATAACCGAAAAATGCTTCACCAATGGGATTTGATACGATTAACTTAACGGTTAACTGTCCATTATGTTATCCTTTTATGATTCTGCCAAAGTGACCTTTTTAGGCCCCCTGGTGGTCACTAGGAGAAACTTCTAACGAGCTCGCAATCGAACGTGAGTCGAAAAAACTCACACTAAGGCCACAGGTCTCAGTTGCTCTGATTGTCTCAACTCACACTTCAAGTAAAAAAACTACCAGCGGTCGTTGACCAGCAAAAAAAACCATCCTATCATTTTATTTTATCGTTTTTAAATATCGCCCACCCATCACTTCTGCAGAGTTTCGCTAGCTAATTTATTTTGACCCTGTAGATGTTGGTAATTAATTTATTTAGAGATATTTAGCTTCATACCACAATTAGATCTATTGTATGTACAGACGCCAGCACATCAAGCTACTACAATCTGTCAAATTTCTTTAATAGATTTTCAACTTTATTGCCAAAGTATAAGGTTCAAAGTTGATTGGGAAAATTTGACAGTTTCGGGTAGTTTGATGTGCTGGCGTCTGTACCACTATAGTCCATATCCACCCGTTTTCTGAAGGGGTAATCAACACATCTTGGATTGGATAGGATTAAAAACAAAATAAAAAATCTGGCTAAATGCGAGTCGGACTCGCACACGAAGGGATCCGTACCACAAGGCAGAAACGCCGAAAAAAAACACGTTTGTTGTATGGGAGCCTCCTTAAATATTTATTTTATTCTGTTTTTATACAGGCAACAGAAATACATCACCTGTGAAAATTTCAACTGTCTAGCTATCACGGTTCATGAGATACAACCTGGTGACAGATGGACGGACTCCACTGTCCGTCTGTCTGTCTGTCACACACAAGGCAGAAACGCCGAAAAAAACACTTTTGTTGTATGGGAGCCCCTTAAATATTTATTTTGATTCTGTTTTCATGAAGGCAACAGAAATACATCACCTGTGAAAATTTCAACTGTCTAGCTATCACGGTTCATGAGATACAACCTGGTGACAGACAGACAGACGGACAGTGGAGTCTTAGTAATTGGGTCCTGTTTTTTCCCTTTGGGCACGGAACCCTAAAAAAGGCAACAATTATACACGTTATTGATTCGCCTGCCAGAAACCGGGTATACTTGAATATGTGATTAAAAAAAAAACATCTTAATTATTTTTTTTTACAGGATGAACGCGATCTAAGTGTCCTGGATGTAAACCCTGATGCCAAAGCGATCTTGGACATGGCAGGCCGCACGAGACATAGCGAGGGTCTCCGTGAACCACCGCCCTTATAATGTAAATAGCTAGGCTAATGTGTATCTTTCTGTAACTAGCCCAAATTATTTTTTGTATAAAGTCTGAACTTTCGCATAAAGTTAGCGTTCGCATAAAGTGTATTTCGAATAAAGTCAGTTGTACTTTATGCGAAAATATAGAAAAAATATTCTTGTGTTATTTATTTTTAGTAAAGTAAAGTTGGACTATAGTGAGTGTAACTTTTGTTCTCTAAAATTATGATCAAATTATGCAAAAGTTTAAACTTTATACAAAAACAATGAAATTACAATCGAAATCTAAACTTTATACCAAACTAGATTTATGCCAGTCATTATCTAAGATAGACTTACGAACAATGCTAGCTATTTATACCAACCTATTGAATGAAGTGAATAGTGTATTTATGTATTTTAACTTTACCTTTTGAAAAACTTTTGAACAAGTCCTCTATGTACCTTTTTGACTTGAGTAGCGATTTACATGAACAAAATTTGTACCATAATCTATAGTATTTTATGATAAAAAATATAAAGAAGTTACTAAGTTTAGTGACAGGCTGTTGGTTTAGTCACTTAAGATAAGATAATGCTTTATTTCTCACCACAATATATAAGTACACACGCCAGCATATCAAGGTACTACAATCTGTCAAATTTCTTGAATAGATTTTCAACTTTATCGCTGAAGTATAAGGTTCAAAGTTGATTGGGAAAATTTGACAGTTTCGGGTAGGTTGATGTGCCGTCTGTACATCAAAAGATCAAGAACAATACATAATAGTTTAATCTGTTATGTATCTTGTATCTGTTACTGCAACTTTCGCAATGGAACCCATATCCAATTTGTAAAAAACAAAATTTGCAATATAGTCTGTTTATTTTGTGCAAATACAGTAACAATGAAAAAGGGCTATGAAGATCCGTGGCATACTTAACTGTATGCCATTTTGTTATTATTTCAAAATGGCGGCCACGCATGAGTTTACATAAATCAATGGCTGACAACAAGCTATATGAAAGTTAAAAAAAAATATGGATATCACGTGATTAACATCGAACGTTAATATCTCGGAAACGTGACGCTTTCTGGGGTTGGATCCAATTATATTGTCCGTTTGCATTGATGTCAGATATCGTTTTATTAGGTACCATGCGCGGCCGCCATTTTGAAAAAAAAAACAAAATGGCGCGACTGTCGCGCCATTTAGTTCTTTTTTCAGCCAGGCTCCATTACAAAAAATTTCAATCCTCGTTTAAATCTGTTAAACCCCTAAAATATAATATTGACAAAGGACTTCCCCAGACGAGCATTTTTCACAAAGATCGTTTCTTATTTCGTAAGTAGAATCACCCGTAATTGGCGCAGGTGACTAAATCAACAGCCTTGTTCATGTCTAAAACTCCCCCTATGTAATCCATTGGTTGTAAAAATTGAATCGAGTTTTCTAAGTAGCATTTGTTCCTGATAATTACCTACATTCAATTAAAAATAGTACAATTAAATTAAGGGGTATGCACTAAGGTAGCTCACGAAACTCAAATTTTCTTACGTTTTATGCAATTTGCTGGTGAGTATCAGGTTGTATGATGATTCAAATATGATTCGCAACCGTAAAAATTTGGCTTTACGGAATTAAAATCATAAGAATCACCAATACAACTCCTTCGAGTTAGAATTCGCCTCAAATGTCATGATTTCATGAAATAGTCATTCAATAGGGTGTTTTGAACTTTAGAGAATTCTATTAATGATTTTTATGATTATAATTCTATAAATAACCATTTGTTACTTCCGCGAATCATATTTAGATCAACATGCAACCTGGGGGCCTAATAAGGCCATTTTGGTAGAATCATAAAAGGATAACATTAAGAATCATAATGGTCAGTTAACTGTTCAGTTAATCGTATCAAATCCCATTGGTGAAGGATTTTTCAGTTATTTTTTTTGTCTGTGATAAAATACCTATCAATCCAATCCAAATCCAATCCCAATCTCTTTGATGACACCTATTTAGTGCAGCGAAAAAAGAAAAACACGGACTGTCTTTGCCATTTATGATTCATAATGTTATCCTTTTATGATTCTACCAAAGTGGCATTTTTAGGCCCCCTGATACTGACCTGCAAATTGTGAAGAATGTAAGAAAATTTGATATTCGCGAGCTACCTTTAAGTATGGCCTGTTTCACCATCTCCGAATATGCATCAATTAATTTATCCGACAGATAATTTCATACAAATTCTGTACGTATTTACCTGTTGGATACTGCCTTTCCGGAGACTTTGAGACAGACAATTATTCTCTCGTCCTTTGTTTTAAAAACGTCCGTGTATCGCACAATTTTGTACTTTATAACCTTTCTGTAAGGTCCACTATCTTAAGATCTTATTATCGATGTTAATTTGACTAGCTTTTCGTCTGCGACTTCGCTTTATCTGCTTGTCAGTTGTGTAGTATGAATTTGTTATAGGTAAAGTCTGATAAGTATACAAAAATATGAAAATAAAAGGTGACCGGAACATCGACGTACATGAACCTGTTCATGAATCAGTACATGATTCTGAACTACCCTGTTGTATTACTGATCAGGAATAATCGAAAAAGAGCAAAAAAAAAAAAGTCGTGTCCCACACTGTGAACGAATGAAACTTTTTTTCTTGGTGTTACTGATCGGGAATATCCGATTTAAGATTTGCTTTTTCAGTCGTGTCATTGGAAATTTATCGGATTTTACCCATATAATTATGATCTGTTATACACAGGGTTAGTTTTCAAAGACCATCCAAATTTTTACATGGTGTTCTACCCATGAATGTAAACAACTTTCACTATGGGAACAACTCTGAAATCACGAAAAAAAAATCAGCTGTTTCATACATTTTGGTCAATTGGGTATTGAAGTTTTGTATGAAACAGCAGATTTTTTTTTTCGTGATTTCAGAGTTGGTCTCATAGGGAAAGTTGTTTATATTCATGGGTAGAACACCATGTAAAAATTTGGATGGTCTTTGAAAAGTAACCCTGTAGACATTTTAAATATATATATATATATATAATCAGCAATAATAAGTGCATTTATTAATAGTCAGGTGCCTTTGTATTTGTGTCTGTTTTATTGTAGCTTTTATTCGTTGTAACGTCGGCCACAATTACACAACGTTATATTTTGTCAGTTCTTAATTACTTGCAACTCTATAATTAATAATATAAATATAGAATCTATGCTAATTATAAATTACTAGCTGTGCCCCGCGGTTTCACCCGCATAAGTCTCGATCCCGTAGGAATATCGGGATAAAAAGTAGCCTATATGTTAATCCAGGGTGTCAGCTACCTTCGTACAAAATTTTATCAAGATTTCGTTGCGGTTTTCACCATCAATTAGAGAATTTTTCCGGAAGATTTATGTGCATGAAACACATTAAATTTACATAAATAATAAATAAAACTCAATGTTTTGTCAAGTCTTAAAGACGGTGCAAAGCAGCGACGCTAATCCATACTAATATTATAAATGCGAAAGTGTGTCTGTCTGTCACCTCTTCACGTTTAAACCGCTGAACTGGTTTAGATGAAATTTGGTATAGAGATAGTTTGAGTCCCGGGAAAGGACATAGGATAGTTTTTATTTATTTATTTATTTGTTATGGCACTCCAACGATTAGTTCACATAAACATTTTATCCCGATATTCCCACGGGATTGACACTTATGCGGGTTAAACCGCGGGATGCTGATAGTAATTAAAAATATAATGAAAAATCCAATTTTTGATCTTTTCTTTAAGCTATATGTTATTTACTTTAACAATACGGCAATTCACCCTTTGCACGAAACTAAAAAAGTATATGAAATCCTTTTTGAACATAATTATGTGGCCGACACAAAAAAATTCTAAATATTTGTAGGCGTTAGGGTATTTGTAAATTTGCTGTTGCATAGCTTAAATTAAGATATCAGAATGTGTCAAATATACGGGGGCCGTATTACGAAGTATTAATGTCATCGTGATTCCAGTGCGAGAAAGGGATGGTGATATCGGTTATGTAGAGAAAGAAAGAAAGAAAATAAATTTATTTAGCACAGACTAAAAGACACACAATACACCAGATAAGTACAGTCAACAAAAGAGATAAGTATGCAGTATACTAATCTCTTTTGTTGACTGTACATCAGAAAGCAACTAATAAAAATCAAATAAAAAAGTATAGAGTCCGATGTAAGAGATTAGCAGGAATGTGTGCCTCACGGCTGCACCAAAAAGACCTAGTTCAGCAAAAATGCCAGATAACTGAAATTGAGTTAATTGAGTTTGAGTTTGAGTTTGAGTTTGAAAGCCACTTGAGAATACTGACGCCACGCAAAATCCTACATCTCGCAAGCAGAGTTTACCGCGCAACTAGCATAGATACAATGGCAAGACATGGATCATTGGGCAGTTGCCCGCCAGACACAACACCCGTCTGGTCGGAGGATCCACCCTTTTCTATAGAGTATGCGTGAACTTTACACCCTGTTTCTCATACCTCTATATAAGGTGACGGATGTAAATCAGTTTTAAACTGCAACGTAATGGTATATGCATACTTAAATAAAAAAAACAGTGGCAGTCCGGGAGTGCCCACAGAAGTGAAAGTGAACACAAACAGAATACTTTGCCATCACTCACTGACATGTCGGATTTAAAACCGAGTACATCCCGAGGACAGCCGAACACATCCGAATGTAGCGCGGTGTCGGTAACAGTGTCGCGAGTTCAATGGTTTTTTCTCATCTCAAAAAATGCCCAGCGCGCCTAAAGAAGGTTTCACTTAAATAAATTTGTGTCAGATAAAAAATAGTAAATATAGCTCCGTCTCTCTCTTACACTGGAACCATTATGGCATTAAACCGTCATAATGTGGGACCAGGGGCCATATTACGAAGTATTAATGCCATCATGATTCCAGTGCCAAAAAGGGATGGTGCTATCGGTCATGTATAGCTCCGTCTCTCTCTTACACTGGAATCATGATGGCATTAAACCGTCGTAATACGGCACCGTGTTGTTTTTATACTACGCAGACTAGAATGAGGTTATTATGAAATTGGCGCGGTATGGTTTTTATATTGGCTCAAATGAATAGGCCAACAGGGTTTGTGCAAAAAGGTAAAAAACAGTTAAGGTCGTAGAAAATGCGAAGGAAAACATCGTGAGGAAACCAGCATGTCCAGTCACGAGCAATAATATGTCAACACTTGGCAACTTTAAATTGCGATTTTTTCACGAAATAACGAATACAACGTTGAAATACGACAGTTTACATATACCTATGGGTTCGAAAATACCCTTGCCGACTCGTAGTCACACCAGATTGACACACCAGTATGACAAACAGGATTTTTTTTCTCGTTTGTCACACCACTGATTTTTCCACACCATTTATTCCTAACTAGTGCTGTCCTAGTTATACTACTTAGTTAAACTAAAAACCTTCAAATTACGTATTAGCTTATATTTAACGCGATGTTTCGAGGAAATGTTCCAATCCTACTAATATTTTCTCCTTTATTTTTGAATATTAGCCAAGTGTATACATACTTACGCTCATGACTGTCCATGTATCAAAAATTCTCAGACGTGACTTCTACCAACCCGAACCGGGCCCGCGTGGTGGATTACGGCCCACTCTCTCTCACCGAGAGGAGGCCAGTGTCCCAGCAGTGGGAACATCATAGGCTGATTTTATGCATATAAAATGCAGCGTTGATGAAAAAATGTATCAAAAACATTTTTGTTTGTTGACAATCGATATCCAATGTCGATGTGCGAATACGTTGGCTTTTTTCATCTGCCGTCAGTTTAGTCGCTTAGCTAATAAAAACAACACCTATAAACAACGTTATTTTTAGTATAATTATGCGAAACCTGAATATAGTTTGTTCAGAATAAGTAACTGAATCGATTCAAATAATTTTTACCCCATGTTATATTTTGTCCCAAAAATATTTAAAAAAGGTTAAATGTTGGACTCCGAGCGACACTAAGTAGGTTATCCAATCTCCGCGCCGAACGGTTAGGTACCTAGGTACTATTATCAATGAGCGCAAGACGGCGCGGCGCGAGCGGCGCGGGTGACTATGTTTCTGTACGGACAAACAGGTAACTTAAAAAGCTTGTAACTTTGTGATTTTTCATGATACAGTTTTGAAATTTTGTACATAGATTCTTTACGTAAAAATACTAGACACGTGTTTCGGATTTCGCATATACTAAAAATAATGTTGTATATTTAAATGTATGTAGTTAGTTTCAAATTGTCTCATTTTCATACTAGTCATCGCTGTGAGTTCATGTATTACCTAAATCATATTATATTAAAATAAAATGATAACGACACGTATTGTGTTACCATACAGGATTTATAATACCGTGTTGTGTCGTGTCGTGTCGTATCGCCTTCTGACGCAGTGTTAACCAATCAAAACTCGTTGTGATTTGACGTAGTCCTGAACAGAGTTTTTACATTGGTGTATCCCGAAACACGACACAACACGACACAGTAATCTGTCTCACTGTATTGTGTCGTGTCGTGACGCCTTCTGATTCAGTGTTAGCCAATCAAAACTCGCTGTGATTTGACGTAGTCCTGAACAGATTCGTTTAACTTGAACTTAATTCTCTATCTACGTGTTTAACACTTTCACAATAGATATTAAGATCTTCCATATTATTATCGTACATAAGAACTATTTGCCGTGGTGTTCACAGCACAGTAACATTAGATAAATAGAGAATCCAAAAATATTTAAACCTTGTATTGTCAAAACTCACAGGCGCCACGCGATAGTGCGACGCGATTCTGGTACTGACTGTGTTCTACTATAGTCGGACTTTTCATTAGCTGCAGTAAAATGACAGCTTATGTGTTACTTAAATGACTGAAATTGGCGTCTTTTTGTTTTTTCGCGGCCATCAACCAAATCTTGTTTTTCTAGTACAGAATAGTGTAACAAACGAAACTTATTTGACATGCATATCTCTAAACTCAGTCCGAAATGAGTTAATAGGAAGTGTCATTTTACTGCAGTTAATTAACGGCGCGTTCCGAATTGAGTCAAAAGCGATTATATCGCGAATCCGACCAAATTTAATAGTCACAAAATTTAAGGACTATTGAGTACTATTTGTGACGATGCGCGTTGGTCGGATTCGCGATATAATCGCTTTTGACGCAATTCGGAAAGCGGGGTATAAGTTGGACTATAGAGTCGCGACGCGCCTGTCTGCGGGAGCCTTTAGATAAATAGAGAATCCAAAAATATTTAAAGCCTCGTATTGTCATATTCGTCATGTAAGGTTGTTTTAATATCGAAACGTAATCGAAAACAAATCTTATCAAAAGTGTCAACTATTAATTGTTAGTGCCAAATTAGTCACTATTACGTTATTTTGCAAGTAAAGTGTCTTGTAGTCATTTTGAGCTTCAAATATTCGTCAGACTTCTTGGTTGCTCTGAACTTGGTGTAAACTGTCATGGGCGGTTGTAGGTTTTCGCTCATGAGGGTTTCAAAATAATGCACTCATGGCCCTCATGCATGAATAGATTGAAAGTTTTCTCAGGACCCTCACTTGCTTTGACCATCACATACTTCGTGTTATCATTTAACCCCCTTTACTAATAAACGTATTACATCAGATGAATAGTTACACACCGATTTCTCTCTTTCAGTCGTCAGTAATTTGACTTTCGAAAGAAGAAGACAAAGCGTTGTGTAACTATACAGACGCTATACAACGTTTATTAGTAAAGGGGTAAATTGCAAAAACATAATTAGCAAGTAGGTATACTTGCACAAGTAGGTAATTGCAGCGGAAAGTTTTGGTAAAAATATGGCCAGAAACAACGCAGCAATTGCGTAACAAACTTTTTATTACAATCCGAAGGATTTTGAAGGAATTTGCTGATACATTGCTTCATATTTTTGAAAAATTTGTCATCTCGACAACGTAAATGACGCAATGAATGTTGTTGAAGTGTCAAAATAAAAGACACTGACAATGTATGTATTCAAGTGTGTAAAGCTTGGGTTTACTAAGAAAAAAAATACTTCGCAAAATGACGGCTGTCTTTATAGGATGCGTAAAAAATCGTGGATCAAACGAAACAGGGCGATAGTTGAGGTTATTTGCAGTAAAAAAATTCTCTGTGGCAGAACTGTAACTTCATCTCCTTAAAAGTTATGACAATTTCAATGTTTTTTTTTTTTTTTTACAAAATTTGTAATAAATAGGCAATTGGAGTAAAATGGATTTGTAATAAATAGGCAATTGGAGTAAAATGGGTACCCTGGTTTTAATATGTCACCCATAATAATTGTCAGGGGAGCCGTCATTTTGCGGTCGCGATAACGGCACCGCTGCAACGCTCCCGTAGGAAACCTAAGCTTAACGCAATTACCTCGCTGTTTAGAAGTCACCTCAGCCATCAATTATTCCCTGTTGCCAAGCAGACATACCTTTCTTTAGAGCAGACAACATGTTTGACATCTACCTTTATGTCTATACTTTATGCGGCGGATTTACTTAGCTTACGTAGAAAATGTTCAAAGCTTAAGCATATTGTGAATAAAAAACCTCTTTAATTGTATGCTATATGCTATGTGAATGTTGTGGTCAGAAATGGTCAGAGCTACGTTTTTAGGTTCCATGTTGTGCCATCCTCTTGCAAATAGGTTGGTAGTCAATTAATAGGATAATATGTGACGTTCTTACATAAAACTGTACAAGGTAAGTAATAAATTATTTTATTTGAAGGATCATTTGGCACGTGGCCGAAATCGGTACTAACGTCGCCATCTTGTTTTTTCAATATATTTTACAAAACAATTGTACAAAATAAATGTTTACCAACCGCGCCCCCTGTCGAAGCCATTCGGGCGCCAAAAGACTCTTCACAGAATACTTTTTGATAGATTGAGACCCTTGTAGTAGTGTAAAGGTATATGTAAAGGTCGCAATGCACAAAATGGAATGTGAAATTGTATGTTATCTTTATTTGTAACAATATCTTGCTGGCGCAGCTTTTGATAATTTCCTTGTTAACAAGTAGGTATTACTAAAGCCGGCTTGCTGTGAATGTGTATACTTAGCTGTAAAATAATCTTTTGGCGCCTGAATGACATCGACAGAAGGGCGTTGTTGGTATAAACATTTGTGAAATTGTGTAGGCAAAATAACAATGGCGGCTTTAGTTCCGATTTTGGTCACGCCCCAAAAGCATCTTGTAGCGTTGTACATTTTCCTCAAGTCGGCCACGCACGTCAACTTGCACAATAAAGCCCTTCTCCCATTACGATACGCACAGGCGACTCAAGTATCCTGCAAGTATCGGAGACTAGTCGCCACCAAGTATCTCACATACATTTGAATGCAGGCTCGCATACTACGCTACTGGTATCCTACGCGTCCGCGACTAGTATCGCGCGACTCGGCGTGTCGGTCGCTTGGGCGTCGCGTCTTTTCCGCGGTAGGCATGTCGATTCAGTTTAAAAAAATATCGATAACCAATTCGATTCAAATTGAACATACTAGAATCGATTCTTGTTTATATCGAGCATTAAAAGATCGATTCTCGATTAATCGCGCCAATTGGATGAATCCAGTATTTTCTACTCTTGCGATGACGTCTTCTGTTTCTATAGAACAGAAAAACCGCAAGGGCTTCTTCGTCACTGGAATCGCTTGACATAACGTCCGTCCACAAAAAACGAGTTAGCACAAATGATGAATTTAGTCATTTTTCAGTAGCATAATATGCGAGCGTCGAGTGGCGAACTAGTATCCAACCAGTATTCTACTCAAGTATCGTATCCTACAAATATCGTAATGGGAGAAGGGCCTTAAACTTGCAAATGAACATTTAATCTGTGTATGTACAGACGCCAGCATATCAACCTACTACAATCTGTCAAATTTCTTTAATAGATTTTCAACTTTATCGCTAAAGCATAAGGTTCAAAGTTGATTGGGAAAATTTGACAGTTTCGGCTAGCTTGATGTGATGGCTTCTGTACCCTCGGTAAGAAGTGCATTTTGCAATTACTAAATTATTGCTGGGGATCTAAAACGTAGTTCTAACTGAAAGCAAACGCTTAGATGTAATAACTATGTGAAACTAAGTTGTACAAATTGTATTTATTTATTTAATTTATGAATGTAATAAAACATTTCAAAATATGAGAAGTTCATTTTATTTGCCAGTATACTTGCACAAATTCAAAGAAACATTTGCGTGAATGCAAGTTCTATAACTGTAGTAACTTAATTGAAACTATAAAATTGTTATGGCCCGGCTACAAGAGCTCAATTTTACTTGCGCAAATTGCAATTTGAAGTTTATGTATTTTGCTATGCAAGTACACTGTTTGCGCGTGCAAGTAACTGCCTCCTGTTAGCCACGCCTTCATATTTATACTTGCACAAGTTGTAATCGAAGAATCTAATTTTTTTTTTTCACCTTTTAAGTCCCATTTCAACGATTCAAGTTTCGGGTTATTTCGTTTATCCACCCCAAAAAGGGCCTAGTTGGATAAACGAAATTTATAGGCTTAGAGTGAATTCTCGGACATGTGTTTCCGCGTGGAGGGCAGGGTGGAGATTTGAGGTGGATAAACGGAATAACCGCAAGTTTCTTGCCTGTGGCATAAAGTAAAATTGAAGCAACAAATGACGTGAAACCGTGTTTAGACGGTGCAACTGTTATTGCCACAGGCAACTAAACATTGCGTAACACTATCAATCTCAATCTGAATCGTTGTGGTATTGCTAATCAAATGTGTCTGCTCAACAACGTATAAATAACGCAATGAATGTTGTTGAACTGTCAAAACGAAAGCTATTGCTATGATAGTGTGTTACGCAATTATGGGCTGATGTTTCAATCAACTACAATCGTTCCAATTTCAACGTTAACCGATCATTATCCGGTTTTACTATGCCTACAGCTAAAAAAAACCTGGCATTATACAACTACAACTACAACTAACATTGACAATGAGGGAATAGTACAAGACCTATTACAACTTGATCTTGATCCAATTTATCAGTCGGCAGATCCTAACCTTACATTAAATTATTTGACACAGTCCCTTCAAAATATTATTGAAAAAAACATACAAACAAAAACCTTACCAAGACGGTCAAAAATCATAAAACCTTGGATAACTCCGGGTTTACTGAGGTGCATGCGAAACAGGGACAAGTTACATAGAAAAGCTAAGCTATCACCGAAAAATGAAAATTTTCAAATAACTTACAGACGTTACAGGAATTTTTGTAACGCGCTGTTACGAAAAATAAAGAGAGCATATGAAAAAAACCTAATACAAAGTGCACAAAAAGATAGTAAAAAGTTATGGAAAGCTATTCGAAACATCGCTAACACAACAAAACCAATGCAATGCACAAAAGAACTCCTAACATTCTCTACTTCTCCAGAGCAATCTTTGAATAAAATAAACAGTTATTTCATTAACGTTGGAGCCTCACTGGCTGATAAAATCTATCAAAATACAAGCACACCAGATGCACATTCTCAATATCTTACAGACAAGTGTAACCAGCAGAATAATTCATTTGTTTTGATGGACACTGATGAGCTAGAAGTTGAGCAAATTATAAATGGTCTAAAAACTGATTGTGCATCGGGTTGTGATAAGATTAGTGGTAAATTTCTAAAATTGCATAAAAATATTCTTGTACCACCTATTACAAAAATTATCAATTATAGCTTACAGTCGGGCTTATTCCCTGATTCCCTGAAAAGGTCGGAAGTGTGCCCAATCTATAAGAGCGGAGGCAGAGACCAGATCAATAATTAAGGCCAATATCCATACTACCGGCGATATCGAAAATATTGGAAAAAGTCATGAACACTCGCTTGGTAAAATATCTAGAAAAAAATAATATACTGTCTGAAAATCAGTATGGATTTCGGCATGGTAAGTCCACAGAACAAGCAGTGAACAAACTTACTGGGTTTATTAGCACAAACTTGGACAAAGGACAAAAATGTATTTCAATATTTCTCGATCTCGCCAAGGCATTCGATACGATTTCTGTTTCCCTCTTATTGGCTAAACTTGAGAAGATAGGAATCAGAGGTACCCAGCTAGAACTCTTTAAAAGTTACTTGTCTGGGCGAAATCAGTGTGTCCGTGTGGGTGAATACAGGAGTACCTACCTTCCAATTACACATGGCGTACCTCAGGGCAGCATCCTAGGACCCTCCTTATTTCTTGTGTATATTAACGAACTCACGAGTCTTAAACTCACCCAAGGCGAAATCATCTCCTTCGCAGACGACACTGCTTTAGTTTTTGCCGCCAATACTTGGGATGAGGTATCTGATGCTGCCCAGCAGGGCTATGATATCGTTAGAAGCTGGCTTCAGGCAAACATTCTAACTTTAAATGTGGAAAAAACCAAGTATATTTCGTTCAGCATCAAAAATTATTCAACTCTAAGTAGCAGCCACAAAATCATTTCTCACGAGTGTAACCTGAAAGTCAACTGCGCGTGTTCTTCACTGGAGCGTGTTCGCACCATCAAGTACTTAGGTGTTACTATAGATAGAAATCTAAACTTCAAAGAACATATCAAGCTGCTTGGCGCACGAGTACGCAAACTCATATATGTTTTTAAAAATTTGCGACACGCTGCTGAGCCTTATCTCCTAAAACAAATTTATTATGCCCTAGGTCAGTCTTTACTAAATTATTGCATATCATCCTGGAGGGGTACTTTTAAAACCACTATGAAGTCCATAGAAATCTCTCAGCGCGCAATTCTAAAGGTGTGTATTTTTAAACCTATCCTTTTTCCTACTGTCTCCCTATATCAGATTTGTGGGGTTCTGACCGTAAGGCAACTTTTCATTCTCAACATTATCCTTAAACAACATACAAAACTACCTTATGACCCACTCGCGCTAAATCGAAGAAATAAAAAAGTATTTATGGAACGGATCACTAGTAAAACCAAATTTAGTGAAAGATTTATTGAATTTCTTGGTCCGTTCCTTTATAGCAAAATCAATAAAGAATTAAATATTTACCCGCTTACTAAATCTAAATGTAAACAAAAAGTAAGTGAATATTTGCAACAACTAAATTATGAAGAAACGGAGTTATTACTAAGCGTTGTACAATAATTAGAATGTTAAAATAATCTTAGATAATAACAATGATCATGCACTTCAATCACACACACATACACGCATTCACCCGCCCATACCCACATACACCTACACACACACCCACATCAATCAAATTCCACATAATGTCACCTACTAGTTCACACACGCTCACTAACACTAGTAACACTTCTCACTCACGTATAGACCATTTGCTTAT
Source organism: Mesoligia furuncula (assembly GCA_916614155.1). NCBI lineage: Eukaryota > Metazoa > Arthropoda > Insecta > Lepidoptera > Noctuidae > Mesoligia > Mesoligia furuncula. The sequence continues at coordinate 7,267,320 of OU744795.1, forward strand.
TGTATTATGGGTAATTTAAATTTTTATACAATGTACCATTTAAGTTAGTTTTAAGTCATTCAAAATTTAATTTATAGTACAACCAACCATACTTTTTGTTGGCATTTTAATGTTGCAATATCGAGGGAAAAGGCGCTGGAAACCGAAATACAGGCTTTGCCTAGTTCGGTTGCAGTGGCTACATCCACCTATTAGAAATTAATACTGCCAAACTATTTTTTCTGTAACCTATTATTAAGTTTTTTGAGAAATAAATTTATTATTATTATTATTATTAATCATGTGATAACTTTATGCAAGGAATAATTTTGAAATTTTGCGTCAGTGCTCCATGGACCAATTGAATTTTAACCAATTGGTCTATGGGGAAAATTACATGTTTCCAACGTCCAATTACCAACTGGACTATGGAGATCACTGGACGTAAACCAAAACTATGTTCCATTATAACATTATAACCCCGAGTTTACACCAGTTCCCTATGCTTTTGGGTTATTCCATAAAAAAATTGTCAAACGTCAATTTTATTCCTCGAATAAAATTTATCTGGCGATGGAAAAATCAGCCCTAAGAATAATTGCATACCGTTCAAACTGACAAAAAACATTTTTACAAAAAAAAAACCGACTTCCAAAAAAAACACTACAAATTGAAAAATAAATTTAATTTCGGAAGTCGGTGTCTTTGGTTCCGCATTTTCGTTTATTGACATCGACTTCCGAAAATAAAGTTATTTTTCAATTTGTAGTGTTTTTTTTGGAAGTCGGTTTTTTTTTTGTAAAAATGTTTTTATTTTTCACTTTTGCGTTGGTCAGTTTGTAATTTATCTAAGTTACAATAGCCTAATGCCAACTGTTTATCACCTTACTAAAAATATTGCTCATTACAAAATATTGCTTTTCCCGATGCTGGGACGTTAATTGTTGAGGAGTTCTCCCGGTAAAAACCAGGAGAACTCCAATCTACAATCACTCACCATACGCATTGTGACGAGCATAAATTGCTTAGCAACTATATTAAAGTAATCGAATCGCAACCCGCGAAATATTTGTCATTGAGTAGTCTGTGGTCTTCATCATCAGCTCCACTTTACGAAATGATGATTTCCGAGAGCAAATGCTCAAGTTACTTTAAAAATACCCAAATCGCTTTAAGTTTGCCTATAAAATTTGAGGGTTTCCCTCGATTTCCATGGGATCCTCTCATCAGATTCCAACTTTGATAATGGGACCACTTTGAGAGTATACCCTTTCAAATAAAAAAAAAAAAAAATTCCAAACACAAGGTAGCTACTGTAAACTGTTGAGAGTTCCCTTAACTGTCTTGCGTCTTCATCATCAGACCCCTAATGACAGTCACAACCCATCTAGGCGTAAAGTTCACATCAATACAAATTAATCAAGCCCAAACACAAGGTAACTGCTGTAAATCGTTGGGGAGTCCCTTCGACTGTCTTTCGGCTCTAAAATACTTAATGAAAAAATTTACAAACGCACTAGTCGCTCCTACGATTTTCGAATGTTCCCCTCGATTTCACTGGGATGCCATTATCAGATCCTGGTTTCCTTATCATGGAACCACCCTTGGCATATCTCCTTTCCAACAAAAAATAATAATCAAAATCGGTTCATAAACGACGAAGTTATCCGCGAACACACATAAAAAACATATATATATCTACGGTCGAATTGAGAAACCTCCTCCTTTTTTGAAGTCGGTTAACAAAATGAACAAAGCTTCTTTCCATTGTATAACACAAATAAAACCACAAAACGAAATCAGTCACTTTCTCCATTATATTCTAATCGTAAAATCTTAGCCTATATTCTCTTCAGTCCTCCGTTTCCCAATCGACAGGTCTATGGGTCCCTCGAAGCACTCACTGGTGGTGTCCACGGCTGCCTTGGAGTCGGGGTTATGTCTTATAATACCGTACATTGGCACGGGCGGTGTAACTTCGGCTTTAGGTGCAGCTTTTAAACTATTGTTGCATTTTATGGAGTTTCGCGTGTGCATTCTAGGGACAAAGTGGAAAAAAGAGTAGATAATTATAATATTATATATATTGTCTGTGTGGTGCCGGACTTACAGAATAGCACCAACCCTTACTTCCCGTGGGTGTCGTAAAAGGCGACTAAGGATCGTACCGGAGAATGGGCAGCAGCGTTCTCTATGTATTCCACCATCATATCATACTGCGATCGCCAACCCGCCTGCCAAGCGTGGCGATTATGGCAAACCCTCCCAAAATTGGGGGAGGCCTATGTCCAGCAGTGGACGTCTATCGGCTGAAACGACGAACGACGATATATTTATGATCATTGGTGATCTTAAAGGTCTACCAGAATCTCATGGCTTAAAAAAAATACGTGATTTACATAATATGTAAATCACGTATTTTTTTTAATGGCATGTTAATCCATATTATGGATTAACATTGCCAATTGGAAAATCACAATGTTTTATTTTTTGCCATGACATTCTGGTAGATAGAAGGGGAGGGGCCCGTGGCTAAATAATAACAGCCGCACAGGTCGATCGATCAGGTTAAGGTCCGTTTGCAGCGGTTGGTCTGTGGATGGGTGACCATCTTTACATACAGATTCCCTTCGTGCCTCGGAAAGCACGTTAAGCCGTTGGCCCAGGCTGTCATTCATGGATCTGTGACAGTCGTTATGAGTGGTCAGAAGCCCGAAAGTCTGACAACCAGTCTTACCAAGGGGTATCGTATTACTCAGTAACTGGGTTGTGGAAGTCAGATAGGCAGCCGCTCCATGTAAAATACTGGTACTCAGCTGCATCCGGTTAGACTGGAAGCCGACCCCAACATAGTTGGGAAAAGGATAGGCAGATGATGACATTCTGATAGATAGATAGATAGATAAGATAGATAGATGGAGATAGATGCTGCTCGAGGTTAATAATGAATCCGATTGCGAACTATTGCAGGAGGATATACATAGGGTAGTGGAATGGAGTCAGAACAACAGGCTTTTCTTTAACGCGTCAAAGTGCTCGGTGATGAGTTTTACGCGTGCGCGTGCTCCTCTAGTTCACCAGTACGTGGTGGGCGCCGCGCCTATGCAACGAGTTTCTGAGGTGCGGGATTTAGGGGTTATCGTCACTCCCGAACTATCGTTTCGCGATCATATTACGGGGATCTGTAAAAGGGCGTTTAGAAACTTAGGATTTGTTCTGCGACAGACAAGGCACTTCACTAACATCGCAACAGTCAGAGTCCTGTATGACGCACTTGTCAGGAGTCATCTGGAGCATAGTGCTGTCATATGGGCTCCGCATGAGGCCAAGTACTCAGTAATGCTGGAACGCGTCCAGAACAAGTTCACGTGCCACTTGTACAAGAAATTATATGGGGTATATCCATTTTACCCGTTGATGTACCCCACTCTGTTTGTGCTCGGTATGGTCGGTTACAACCAACTGAGGTTACGACGGGAATTCACGCTTGTAGCGTATCTGGTTAGGTTACTTCGTGGCATGGAGCATAACCCAGGAGTACTGCAGCGCCTGAGTGTGTGTGTACCAGACCGCTATGTGTGGAGGCGGCGCCGCCCGCCACTGTTGGCCGTGCCGGTTGCCAGGACCAACCTTCTCGCCAAAACACCATTGACTCGCGCTATTCGGGTTATTAACGAGCTTCACGAGAAGATCGATGTATTTACATGCCATTTGAGTGAACTCGCAAAAATACTGCTGTTCCTTTTATGTTATAATGTAGATTAGAGTAGGCTATATGTTGTTGTTTTTATTTTATTTTGTTTTCTTTTATTTAGGTTTGATGCATACTTGTATTACTTGTACGTTTATGTGTTTTTACGTTATTCATAGTTTCAAATTGTATGTTAATTTTAAGACCACGCTATCGCATTAGGTATACACCTGTAATGATAGTGATAGGGAGATTATAATAAATAAATAAAAAATAAAAAGATAAACCATTTATTTGGCGCACACAAAAAGACAGCACAACACACAAAAGTACAATATTAGAAATATTAAGTATATGATAACCATTCTGGTAGACCTGTAGTTGTTATGATTTAGCCCTGAGTGAAACTAGTGCCTAAATGCCTATCCCTAAATAGGACAGCACTAATTAGGAATAAATGGTGTGGAAAAATTAGTGGTGTGGCAAACGAGAAAAAAATCCTGTTTGTCATACTGGTGTGATAATCTGGTGTGACTACGAGTCGGCAGGGGTAAGGATCATAGCAGGTGGCGCTCTGTAGCTTCTGCTTACCACCTTGAGAAGAAGGCGTGAGTTTAAGTATGTATGTTAAGCATATTTTACTTATAAATATCTAAAGGATAGGCAGTGGTATTCCTCTATAGGCTAACCCCTTGCTAATACGTATTATATCAGATGAATTACACACTGATTACTCTTTCAGTCGTCAGTAATTTGACTTTCGAAAGAAGAAGACAAAGCGTTGTGTAACTAAGTATACAGACCATAGAAATGTAACTTTTACTGAACTATATGTGTAGTAGTGGCGCGGTGGTGGAGCCAACCTAGCGACATCGGGTTCTGATACATTTTCAACTACCGGGCATATCTCCTTCTTTCATAATATCGCATGCTTCATGGAATACTGACGTAACTCAAAAAAGACGATTTTTGGGAAATCGCAAAAGATCTTGCTATGAGGACTTAATTATATACTACTGTTGACTCATAAAATTAAAACTGATTTGATTTGATTAATTATTAATGAATCATGCATGGTTGTATTTTGAACGTATGATTAACTATTGATGAGATTTGAGCAAAAAAAATCTGACCTATCTACTAATGGGTCAATGTTCCATTAAGCAGTTAAGCACAGACGCGATATCTATGATACAAACGCTATACAAATATTTTATTAGTAAGAGGGTTAAACTAAATCATAACAACTGAGCTGAGTCCAACCATCTTTGAAAGTACAAATTGGAACACAGCTTACACAGCTTCATGCAAAATGTCCACTGGCAAGCTTATGTCTATTGCGCAAGTTGTGATCCGTAAAACTTGCAGCGTGTCGACTTGCTGTAAACGTTTACACAATGCAATTCGACTTGGCAAGTGGACAGTATGGGTAAGGTACGTCCAATAATTAATAGGGTGATTTATCTTTTAGGCTTATTTACTCGCAGTCGGTTCCTGTGTACCTGCTAGAGGGCCATCCATACCATTCCTCCGCATCACATGTCCCATCCCATGACAATGATTTCCACACGAAGTTGTTTTCATGGTATCATATGGGCAAAGGCATGACGCTCCGTAATGCCCAGGGAAATAAAGGGGCGGTTGTCTGCAGCAGCTGGTATACGAAAAGCGTACGAAGTAGGAACTTACTTGTATTTGCGGCAAGCGTCGTCCCTGTGCCGCTCTAGGTACCGTCGCTGACTGAACGCCTTGTCACACGTGGAGCAGCGCCATTGCCAAGTATGGTGGCCACGAGTTCGCTGGTGAGCGCGGAGGTTTGAACTGGAAATTATATTATAGAGGTATGAGGAACAGGGTGTAAGGAAAGTTCACTCATCGTCCATAGAAAAGGGAGGATCCTCCGACCAGACGGGTGTCGTGTCCGATGATTGATGTCGAAACATTGTTTTTATGCTAGTTGTGCGCGGTAAACTCTGCTTGCGCGATGCAGGATTTTGCGTGACGTCAGTGTGATGCGTAGTTTGCATGTGACGATGTAGATGCCGCCACAACATAACAGTGTGACGCACCTGTTTCTCGAAGGGATAGGCAAAAGACAAAGTGTATGCACACCCTCATTTATCCATTATTGTTATAAAGTCCCATATAATAGGGACGAGGCTATTGCCATTAACTGGGTACAAGTACTCTAATTGCGTAACACACTATCAATCACAATCTGAATCATTTTGAAGGATATTGCTAATCCATTGCTTCATAAATGTTCGAAAAATGTGTCTGCTCAGTAACGTAAATAACGCAATGAATGTAGTTGAACTGTCAAAATGAAAGCCATCGCAATTACCCCGCAATAGAAATGCGGGGTAATTCTAGGCTCCAGTCAGATATTCAGAAAATCCTAAACTACTTAGAAACGTAATGACACTTGTCCAACTTCAGGATCGAACCCGGGGCCTAACGCTCAGAGTCGCTGTTGCGACTGAATAATTGAAAATAACTAAGTATATTGAATGACTATGATGACAGTTTCAACAAAACTCGATTGAAAGCAATCATGGACCGTTACTCCATGAAAAGTTTCACGTACAACTTAAAGTCAGGTCACACATCACACACACACACACACACAACACACACCGCACACACACACACACACACACACACACATCACATACACACGGGTTCACACACATACATCACGCACACACATCTAGCGGGGTAATTGCGTAACACACTATCAGTAGCAATGGCTTTCATTTTGACAGTTCAGCAACATTCATTGCGTAATTTAAACTGTTGAGTAGATACATTATTCGAACATATGAAGCAATGGATTAGCAATATCTTTCAAAATGATTCCGATTGTGATCGATAGTGTGTTACGCAATTAGGGTGCTGTTCAAGAAAAAGTTCGTCTAGGTAAATCGTTGTCTTTGATTCATGCTTGTGCAAAACAGCCCCTCTGTAATTTCAAATTGGATTTGTGTCATAAATACGCCTGGATACAGTAGTTACTGAGCATAATCAGCCTATAAAGTTCTCCACTGTTGGGACAATATCCATACTAAAATTATAAATTCGAAAGTAACTCTGTCTATCTGTAAGTTACCTTTTCACGCCTAAACCTTTCGATAAAATTTGGCAGAAAGAGATTGCATCCCGGGGAAAGATATAGGATAGTTTTTATCGACAAACCTCAATTTTTTTTAAATGTTTTACTTACAACTATAGCTGGGACACAGGCCTCTCCGTGAGAGGGAGTGGGCCGAAATCCACCACGCGGGCCCAGTGCGGGTTGGTGGACGACAATCTTCAAATTTTTGGTTCTAGGACATGCCGGTTTACTCATGATGTTTTCCTTCACCATTTCGAGCAGCGGTGATGAAAAAATTTTCACACAGTATAAAGTGCCTGACTGGGTTTTGAATCTACGACCTTCAACTTGTAGGGTGCGGCCGTTTTCTACTGGGCCACCACAGCTAGTTACTTAGAGATACTTACCGATCAGCAAACGTCCTGCCACAAAGCTGATGAGGACAGGGAAAGGGTCTCTCTCCTGTGTGAAGCCGTAGATGACCCTTCAGCACCCACGGCCGGTCAAAGCCTTTGCCGCAGTACGAACAGTTGTGAGTGTAGCGTGCACAACGCCGTGGCTCCGACCACTCCCGGGGCTCCGGAGGTTCTGTAGATGTTCATGTCATATCGTTAAAAACTGTCTGTTCATACCACAGAACAGTAAAGTTTTTCTGTTCTGTGGTATGAACAGACAGTTTAAAAAAAAAAGAAAAGTTTTTCTGTTCTTTTAGGTGGTGCTAAATCTTAATGTGGCGCCCTTTTTTTTTTTTGCGGATGGGAAATCATCAAATGACTCCTCCCGCTCTGGGTGAAGCGGAAGGGAGTGTCAGACTCTTACTGACTAAAACCCACCCGTGTTCCTTCCTTAGCCCTTTATGTTCCGGGCCAGCGGTAACCCTTTCGGACAATCCCGCTGACCCGGCAGGCTTCGGCCCTAAGGGGCCCCTCCTCGGTGCTGAGGCGCGCGTGGAACACGTACGCGCCGTCCGGCACGGGCCTGGTCCTGATCGGACGGTGAGCTACCCATTACTCTCCGCCCGTAGGCCCGCGCCTACGGTGGCCGGGAGTCGTCACGCGGCTCCCGACGCCTAGGGCGTCCCCCGCGGTGGCTGAGACGGGAGGCTCTCTCCCTGAACCGTCCTGCCACCTCCTTCGCTAGCATGACTGCTTCGCAGAAGGAGGTGACTGCCTCCCACTCCCTCTCGCCCCGGACCATGGCTTGCACCAGGGCCGGACGCGAGAGGTCGCCGCCGCTGCCGATCGCCTCTACGAGGACACGGCGGTGCTCCGCCCAAGCGGGGCAGACCTCCACCGTATGCTCCACCGTGTTCTCTGGGCGATCCTGGCAATGGTGACACCCGGGCATTTCCTCCCGCCTGATGATGTGCAGGAACCTCCCGGAACTCGGGGAAACGGGACCCTATTACTAAGACTCCACTGTCCGTCTGTCTGTCTATCACCAGGCTGAATCTAATGTCTCATGAACCGTGCTAGCTGGACAGTTAAAAAAATTTCACAGACGGTGTATTTCTGTTGCCGCTATTTAACAAAATATATATATTTAAGGGGGCTCCCATACCACAAACGTGTCTTTTTCGGCGTTTTTGCCTTGTGGTATACGGTACGCACTTGGCCAGTTTTTTCAGTTATTTGAAGTACGTAGCGCTTTTTTATTTTTTCGTTCGTTTGTAAGCGCATCACAACTTGTTGGTTTTTTTAATGTAGTTATCATAAACTCCGAAAAACGTCTGGGGGAAAAAAATTAAAAAGTTGCCCGGAAAAATGGAAAAAAACGGAAAGTGCTTTCTATTCATTGAAATTTGGACAGGACAACGTCGCGTCCGTCGGTCAGGTCAGCTAGTAACTGATAAAAACGCTTCTTAACTAATAGTCCTTCAGACTAGCCATCAACGCGGGAGATATTAGCGCCGATTCTGTTGTTCACAAAATAAACTTTTAAGTTCATGCATCTTTTTCTTTTTATTGCATTAAAAAAAGGACAGAAGATAAATATTAGTTTAGTCCTGTCAAATTAAGATACTCCATAGACAACTTTAGACGAGATTAAAAAATTGGCTACCTATTAAAAATACGTAAATTTACGTCAGGCACTAGTTTGACAGGACTATATTAATATTTATCTTCTGTCCTTTTCTTAATGAAATAGAAAGAAAAAGATGCCTGAACTTAAATTTAGTTGGTTTGTGAACAACAGAACCGGCGCCATTATAGTGCACAGCTAGATCTGTGCGCACAGACACAAGAGTACGCACCTACTTCCCTCTTCCCGCATCCCAGTCCCATGGGTCGGCCCGCAATCGGGCAATCCGACACGATCAGAGAGAGATCAAGCGCAGGACCCCAAAGGTTTTACTAAAAGTGATTTGATACTTATAGCTTTTCTAATTATATTTGTTGAGAGGAATAGCCTAGCACTGGACAACGCAGCAATGGTCTGGTTTCATTAAAAGATTGACAGAGAATTTGCGCACCGAGAGTTCTGTATTGTGAAACGTGAAAATTAATATTTTTATTTCTTTCTTATTTGCAAAATAGTTGGGCAAACGTCATTTAAAACTATTCCAAATTTCAAGTTGATAGCATTAGTAGTTCTTGAGATATTCAGCTGTGACAGACAGACAGACTGAGTCGCACCATAAGGGTACCTTTTTACCATTTTGCTACGGAACACTGATAAACGAGCGATTTTTAAAATCTGAATGTGGAAGTCGATGCAACGACGGCTTTACATAAGCAAGCTTTTACCTAAGAGAGAGAGAGGTTGCTCTCCGCAGCTCCGCAGACGCTCGTGAACTTTGTAAATCGGCATGAATAATACAATTCTTGCATCAACACATATACCTCTAGATATTTTATTCTATAGATTTGCGTACATGATTTATGTGTCACAAGAAAGTATAAATTCTATACTAGATTTCCGTTTTCCGTTTATTTATTTAGATTTACTCTTAGCTGTCTCGCTGTCCGTTGGTTTGACCAGGTCAAATAAAGTTTACTATAGGGCATCCCCCGGGAACTTGTAAGGACAAAACTTTTCTATTTTCATTTTACTGACAAAAGAAATTTTTATTCAACTTTCATAGAGGTCAGTTGAAAACAAGACAAGCGGTCCGTGAAAGTGGGACATAGATTATATTTACTTGTTTTTTTTTTTTAATTCTATGAATCAACTCGGCCTATAGCTGTTCACAGTTCCTATGACACAGTAAGGCGCGGTATTTATTGGGCAACCCGAAAAATAAAGTGAAACCGATATTCGGCTATGGCGGCCAATCGCAGAGGAGACGGGCCATCTGCGTGGGAGATATCGTAGTGCACAAGTGTGTGCGCAGGCACAGGACCACTCACCCTTCCCTCACTATCATAGTCCGATGCGACGGCAATCCAACAAGACCGGAGCGGAGGGAGATCAGGCGCAGGACCAACGGCTCAACGTGCTTTCCGAGGCCCCGGGGGTTTCACACTACTAACTTCCAAGCTTGCAGACAGCTTGCAGAGTAAGCAAACTGAAGTGGCAGTGGGCTGGCCATGTCTGTCGAAGGATCGATGGCCGGTGGAGCAGACGAGTCCTGGAGTGAAGATCGCGTATCGGCAAGCGTAGTGTGGGACGCCCCCCAGCTAGATCGACGGACGACCTAAAGAAGGTGGCTGGGGTAGACTGGATGCGGAAAGCGGAGGACAGGGTGCTGTGGCGCAGTCTGGGAGAAGCCTATGTCCAGCAGTGGACTGCGATAGGCTGAGTTGATGTTGATGAACTTCCAAGCTCCGGGCTGTTACTGAGAAACTCAATAACACTTTGTCTGACCTGGGAATCGAACACAGGACCCCAGGCTCAGCAGTCGCACTTGCGACCACGAGGTCAACGGGGCAGGAAGCCAATAACAAAAGGCATTCGTAAACTAAGAGCTCGTTCAAAAACTAGGACTGCGCAAAGTCAGGCACAGGTATTGGAAAAATGTTGTTCAAGTCCTGACATTTCCAGATCGTATGTCCTATTAAAGCTATAGATTGTTTCTGTAAAACCTTCACGCATGCAGCTACAAACTCATGGATGGGTTTTAGGGCCTAATTTCCACCAAAGCGGAAAGGAGATGTTTCGATCAACATTTAGGTTCTCGCCAGAGATATAAAGCGATTCGCGCTATGCTTATATATATGGTCTCCCCATAACTTCAACCGACAGCTCCTCAGGTATAAAGATGTGCTTAAGCGTCACTTTAGCAGGTGCGACTTGAAGCCGTCTCGGTGGGAGCAGCAAGCAGCTCAAAGACTCGAGTGGAGGACTTCGGTTAAAACCAAAGTTCATGACTTTGAATTACGGCGGCGCCTTGAGCTTGATGCCAAGCGTGACCAATTGAAAGCCCGACCACCTGCGGCAATTAACTATAATTACATAGATGGTGTGCTCACGTGCCCACATTGTGCGAGGATTTACTCATAGAAGATTGGCTACATAAGCCACATGCGAGCTCAGGAACGGCAGCTACTGCGGAGTTGACGCAATCGCCCTGACCGAAATCGGTCGGATTGCATCATCATTATATTCATCATCATCATAACTTCAACGCCAGTAAACCTATTGATAGTTTACGAGTCAACTATATCCTCTCAGCTTTGATGCCGCTCAGACAAAATAACATTCTATAATGATGAAAAATAATAATGATGGAAAAGTCAAAAATGTATTGGATTGACATAAGCTACCTACCAAAAAGTTTATGTCACTCCGTTGAAAGTCGTTTTAGAAATACGTAACGCTTTGAAAGTGATTGCTTCTTGTCTAGTCTGCCACTCACCATTCTCCTTCACCTCTTCATCCTTGTCAGGACCATCGACGCTATCCTTGTCAAAAGACTCGGTGCACGTGAGGAGTTCCTTGTCCAGTTTCTCATCAGCACTGGCTTTCACCAGACTCTTGAGTTTCTCAGCTATCTTGTCGATTTCTGAGCCCCCTGGCGACAGGGACACTGTATTAATATTAAATAAAATATTAACTAAACACAGGGTGGACATCGACAGCCAACCATGGATTCAATACATGATTTTGAACCAAATTGCTAAAAATATTACTGTTCCATAGATTTAGACGGTTATTCCGTTTATCCCCCCGAAAAAATCCACCTTAATGTGTATTCGCGGAAACTCATGTCCGAGAATCCACCCCAGGCTAATAAATTCCGTTTACCCAACTAGGCCTAGGGTGGATTCTTGGACATACGTTTGCGCGTATCCACCATAGGGCAATTTAGGGTGGTTATACGGAATAACTCGATTTTGACCGCGTAGGTTTTTTTTTTCACTTTCACTTTTCCATGAAACAGCGGATTTTTTCTTTAATAACCGACGCAAAATTACCCTTGGGGGACAAAAATCATGTGCTGGATTCGATGCCACCCCGTGGGTAAATGCACAAATAGATAAATGAACATTTAATTATTTACTTAACAATCTTAAATCTCTTTGACGAAAATGAATGAACATTTCAGGAATTTACTTGACGTGATTATCATTTTATGACAATTTATTGTTTCATAATGTTAAATGTTTCAGCCAGCAAAAGTCATATTACACCTATTTGTTCAAAAGTCGTTTGTTTACAAAAAAAATGGAAGAAACTCTTGTTAAAAGATAGCTTTGTTGTAAACAAAAGTAGCGTCATCATCTGCCTAAGACTGTTCCCAACTTTGTTGGGGTCGGCTTCCAGTCTAACCGGATGCAGCTGAATACCAGTATTTTACATGGAGCGACTGCCTGTCTGACCTCCACAAGTTTCCACAACCCAGTTACTGGGTAATGCGATACCCCTTGGTAAGACTGGTTGTCAGACTTTCGGGCTTCTGACTACCCGTAACGACTGTCAAAGATCCACGAATTACAGCCGGACCAACGGTTTAACGTGCTTTCCGAGGCACGGAGGGTAACCTGATCGATCGACCTGTGCGGCTGTTATTATTTAGCCACGGACGCAAAAAGCGTATTACACAAAGCCAGAACAAACCTTTATTACTGAATTTCAACGGCTCCCTGCTTTTAATTTCTTCAATAATTGGCGCCAACGGTTCCTTCCTCGGCTTCCGCTTCCTGTTGACTTCCTGCATCAGTTCGGAAATGGATTGCGTTTCGTTGTCGCAGCCGTTGCGTTTCCTTCGATGCGTCTTGTCATACGTTTTGCGTTCCGTTTTTGCTTCGGAAGATCTTAAGTTGTACGTTTTTTCCTTATCTTTTTTTACTGAAATCTTGTTTTTTGGCGCGGTTAGTTCGGGGGATTTTACAGCTTTTTCGCTTTCCGAAGCGTATTCGTATGGTTCTGTTTCTTGGAAATTTTGTAAGAACTGACTTTTCTTAAGTAGTTGAAGGTAGAATCGCGTAGAAATTGGCACTTTGTCGTGGTATACTGTTTCATTGGTTTTTAAAAGATTTTTTTGCCGTTTGATGCTTTGTTTTGGTATTCGCGTCGATTTCATTTCATCTGAAAATGGTTACGTATGTAAGTAGTATAAAATGTGGCGAAGGACTGTTGGTACTCAAAATCAAAAGTCATATTCAAACTAGGCGAGAATCAGCACTTTTCGAACGTCAAAATTACAAAAGACAGTCCCCAAAACGCCCGCCCTTCACCACTTCCAAGTGCTTTCGCTGGGGAGAAGAAGTGGGGCAACGAAACCCCCAGCAGACTAATACTTTAAAATAAAGATTGAATTGAGCAAATAAAAACACTAAAACAAGTAATTCGGAGTTTTCCAGAGATAAAATGTTAGCCCATAATAATGCTTTCAAATTCACGTTAGTTCTAAACAATATGTAATATTCCGTAGTGGGTCGTAATTTCCATGGGCTAACTAGTATAAGGTATGGTGTCAGAGGGTAAAAGTCAGAACTTTTATTGACTGACGACTTCTGTCTATTGCGGGATAAATAGCTAACTAGTCATTTAAGGGGTTTTAGAAACAATAAAAGTATATGATCGACTACAGTAAACAAAATCAGAAAAATATATGATATTCTTCAGGTAATATGCTAGGTAGATAGTGTGTTGAAAACATAATACAACTAATTTGATACAATAGAAAAAAATCATGAAGATACCTCTAAAAATTTTCTTTTTACAATGAAAACCATACTAGTTACATACATACAATCATTCTGGTTTTTTGTCAGATTATTCTACAAGCAACATATGTTTTAGTTTTTTAGTCCGAACAATACATTTTGTGTAATTAAATAATTGCTTCATATTTTACAACAAATTACCAGTGTTGTGTCATCGCGCTTCTCTTTCTTTTCTATGCAGTCCGACAGTGACCGCGCTTTAGGTCATGTAAGCCTCTTAAATCGAGAACAGTAACCAGCGGGGTAATTGCGTAACACTGACAGTAGCAATGGCTTTCATTTTGACAGTTCAACAACACTCATTGCTTTATTTACGTTGTTGAGCAGACAAGTTTTTCAAACATATGAAGCAATGGATTAGCAATAAACTTCAAAATTCCACGTACAGTGGTCCACTGCCGGACTAAGTGCGGAAACCAAACCCATAACATAGAACATAGAACAAACTTCAAAATGGTTCAGATTTTGATTCATAGTGTGTTACGCAATTAGGGTGGTGTTCCACCACCTTATTTCGATCTCTCATTCAGGATGTGCTAGTTCAGCCGATCTAATCTGTAAAAATCTCACCGTGAGAACTTTGGAGAGTCAAAAATTTGCATGTCATTGTGTTATGATTGAATAAGGGCTGATTTTTCCAACTCCAGAAAACTTTATCGGAAGAATAATTTTGAATTTTTGACAGTTCTTCCATACAAAAACTGTCAAACGTCAATTTTATTCCACCAATAAAAATTATCTGTTGATTGAACAATCAGCCCTAAGTATGTTAAGCTACTATTATTATACCATTGTAAGAACTTTTGTAACCATATTAATCTGCAAATAAATCTTTGACTTTGACTTTGACTTGAAGTGAGCTGTCAAAAGTGTCAATTCCTAGCATTAGGTAGAATGACAGCTCTTCAAGCTAAGTGTTGAGTGATATTTTTACAGAATAGTTTAGCAGGGGTCTAGTCTCATTGATGTAAAATTTACTAAAGATTTGGAAATAAATTACTATAACCTTCAGATAAGTTACGATTAACTTATGTGATAGATACTTTCATCGTTACCTACTGTAGTTTAACGTGAATCTGAACGTGGGGTCCCAGGTTCGATTCTCTGGTCGACCAAAGTATTATTGAAACCTCTGTAGCCTTATTTACACCTTATAAAGGTGGCGACTGACGTGTTCAGCCCAATCATAATGTAACATTCAAAGCATTTTAATATATTACAGGTACAATTTATAAAAATAAGCCTAGTAATTGTTTTTCACTGTAACAGGTATTACAGGAAAATCTAGAGGACAGTCGCCACCCCAAATAATATCAAACAAATCGAGGACATATTCCAAGAATCGTAAAAATTCCACCGGTCTTCAACCGTAACAAATTCTCAGTAAATTCTCTGTCTAGGCTTAGCGGAAATAATAAAAAACATAATTCATGATACCATTATGTTTTCAAGCGTCGCATTTTCATATAAATTGGCAATCATAAAAATATTTTAATTGAAAAAAAGTGTCGTGTCAGTTTGGTTCGAAAGATAAAGTTTGGAAATTAGTGAATATGGAGTTGAAAAACGGGAAAAATCACGGAAAAGGCAGTAAGTATTGTAGAACAACGTATTCCCTTTCATTTTATCCCACAAACTTCCCCTCGGTTACATAGGATACAAAAATATTTGTAAGAATTCTGTGAATACAAAGTGACTTACTTTCGACTGAAAATTCACCAAATTCCTGTATGAAACTCCTCTTGAGACGTCGCACAGAGTTTATGAAACACCTGGGCATGATGCCAACGGTAGAAAAATATTCTATTTTATTACAGTTTACTTAAAATTATAAATCAAAATATTAGAAGTTCGTAGTACTTGTGACCACTTGCTGCAGAGAAAGACAGAAACAAACGACATTAAATTTTATTTTAAGAATATTCCAAATTCAAATGTAGCGGTCATTGCTTGCCAGTCGGTGAAGGTTTTATACATTTCTGGAGTTCCTATTATACCTCTTTGAGTCACCGTTGGCATTATTTTTATAACTAGGTATAGAAAGTTTTCATTATATCTACATAGGTATATGATAATGATAAATAATTCTGTGTTGTGTCGTATTAGTGGCGAGGAAAAGTGTTTCTGATGTAGCGTGCCTAATCTTTTGATCTCCCGCCAAGATGTCATTAACTTCAGTGAAGAATCTATGAAATTATTGATGACTGAGCTGTAAAAATTGAATTCGACGTGATGGATTTAAAGGTTCGGCGGATTTTATTGCACAAGGAAATATACGCTTTTTACAAGCTACGGACAGTAGCGGAATTAAAAGATTGCCAATATAGAAAATGGGGAAACCTCTACGGTTCGGAAAAGCTCTCATCGCGGCATGTGTCGTGAAAAGCGTAGATAATGAGCAGGCGCGCGAGAGGCGCGCGCGGGTGTGGCGGGGGGAGACTGCGCATCGATTATTCGACGGCGAGCGCGCGTCGCGACCGCACGCGAGCACTCACGCTCGCGTTTACCGCCCGAAACGATCGCGACGCCGGGAAATGTTAAATTATTACAAGAAAATAGATATTAGCCGGATCGGTCGCGTGTGTACGTGTGACAACTGTGTGTAGTGCATGTGGTGACGGTGCGGGTGATGACAAGCTAAGGGCGGCGCGGCCGAGCCGGCGACGAGATGGGCAACTCTTGCAGTTCGGGGCAAGCACACAAGGACAAGGATAATGTATCACAACATTCTGAGGAGTGAGTACCGACGACTATGGATTGACGCGTGAAGGTCGAGACGCTCACAATACTATCGTTAACTAAATGTGTTGAAGAAAACAACGTCGTTATTTATATTTATTAGTTTTGTACAGTAGCCGCTGAGATAAGCGCTCTGTTGTGAAATCGTCAAAATAAATCAATACATCGACCGCGCTTGCCTACAGGTTGTCCAAATTTGCAAAAGTAACCAGAATATTAAGAAAATGTACAAAACAACCTTGAACATGGTCAGGAAATATTGCAAAATTTCGTCTGAATACTGAACTCGTTGAATTAAGTACCCACTTATAATTAATTGTGCCAACACGGACACACACATTAACAAAAACAGATAAATAGCATGAATGAACACATTAATTATGATTAAAACAGTAGACATTACACATCTGGAATCTCCCAATACGCATAAATGATCAATTTACTAAACATAACACTGGGAAAAACCTCAAAACCTGACCCAAAAAACGGCAAAAAATCCACGCAAAGGTAGAAATCGCAAAAAGCATGATTTATACCATTCAATAATGAAAATTCAGAAAATATTGCAGTAGACGAAGATTACAAATTGAATATTGCTAAGAGTACTGAAGATGGATGCGCTATCAGCAGCACAATAGAAACGGGTTTTGTCGACGAAAGAATAGACAAAATGACAGACATGATAGACAAAATTACAGATTACATTAGAAGTCTGTCGACAATCTGTCAATTTGTCTATTCTTCCGTCGACAAAATCCGTTTCTATGATGCTCATGCTACACGTGCAGAAATATTGAACAACAAAACTGAACTAGAATTTTAATAAGACATTATTAAAATTTGTTAGAAAAGTAATGTTTAATTAAAGTGAAATCTGGGATGTCGTTTAGCTTATGATATAATTCAGGTTCCCAAAATTATTTCGAAAAATTTGGAATTAGGCAAAGATGAACTGAAAATAGAGCCTGAGCTTATGTCAGAAGGCTAATTCCCGCGACAATCAGTGTCAAAATGTAGGGAAATCAGAGATATATTTGACAGATTGAGACTGAGATCACTGTGAACGTTATTAAAATTACGAGAATAGCCCCTCTGAAGTCAATAATTTTGAAGAAACAAGGACTTATCCTTACTAATATTACAAATTCGAAAGTAACTCTGTCTCTAACGTATGTTACCTTTTCACGCCTAAACCACTGGACGGATTTCGTTAAAATTTGGCAGAGAGATAGATTGCATCCCGGGGAAGGACATAGGATAGTTTTTATCCCGATATTCCCACGCGATCGACACTTATGCGGGTGAAACCGCGGGGCACTGCTAGTACCTATAAAGTCTGAAATCGCCATCCCATTTTGAGCAGGGGTGGTGATGAATGCTCGTGCCTTCTCTGTATGAGAAGAGGTCTTTGCCCAGCAGTGGGACAATAATAAGCTGGTAATGTGATCATCTTCCTAACCTTTTCACAACTATGTCGAGGTCGGCTTCCAGTTCAACTACTATAATTATGTATAGTATCTGCTGTAGACCCTCCTAAATCGTCATCTGCCTGCTCTGTCCCAACTATATTGGGTCGGCTTCCAGTCTATCCGGATGCAGCTGAATACCAGTATTTTACATGGAGCGACTGCCTGTCTGACCACCACAACCTAATTTCTGGGTAATACAGACTTATAGGCTTCTGACGACCCATAATGACTGTCAAAGATCCACGAATGACAGCCGGGACCAACGGCTTAACGTGCTTTCCGAGGCACGGAGGGGTCTTTGTATGTATAACCTGATCAATCTACCCGTGTGGCTGTTATCACTTAGCTATAAGCCCCATTCACCCTCTTAGGGGTGGAATTTCGAAAAACCCTTTCTTAGTGGATACCTACTCTTCACAAAGAACACACACTCCAAATTTCATGTCTCTAGGACCAGTGGTTTAGGCTGTGCGTTGATATATCAGCCAGTCAGTCAGGACTTTGAATTTTATATGTAAAGATGTGCCGTTTCACACGTCCTGGCAACCGGGTAGCTGGTGCCGACTGCCGACTATCCGGTAACACTTGCCAGGCAAACTACGTACGTGTGAAAGTTGACGTACATGGCTATTTGCCACCTGTTTGCCGGCACGAGACGTGTGAAAAGGCACTAATAATCCCTACCGATTTACATCACCTCCTGAGAATTGATCGCAAATTCCAAGATCTTCGATCAATAATAACATCTCACGACCCAACCTATACAACAGTGGGACGACTTCGGAAGAATTCCCAGTAACAACAGCAAAAAGGATGCTCTCAGTATCGAAACATTCCCAGAGTAGGTAACCTATCCGCCTCTTTCCAAACCCACGTAGGCCAATGGAGTGCTTTCCTCAGAATTCTGTTCAGAAGCCTTTCCGGTGGTAAGCGGAAACAGCCAGAGAAATATAACCTCCATGGTATATGTAATCACTTCCCACACTGACCTCTAGAAAGAGATTTAGGGCTGATTTTTCCATCGCCAGATAATTTTTATTCCAGGAATAAATTTGTCATTTGACAGTTTTTGTATGAAGTAACTGTCAAAATTTTAAAATTATTCCTCGAATAAAGTTATCAGATGATTGAAAAATCAGCCCTTAATAGAATTAAAATACCTTAAAAGGACATCTATACCTAATTAACGACTGTAATTTGAATTGGTCAATTTGCGAACTGGACCATTTGCTGATTGGACAATTTGCGAATTAGACAATTATTTGCGAATTGGACTAATTGCGAATTGGACGTTGTGAGAATTGGACATTTTGCGGATTGGACATAATGCGCCCAAGGGCCCAGTATGTGTACGCTCTGATTTCTGTTAATTCATACTTATTATGGAATCTTTTTGCAGACTCCTGTAGGTTTTATTTCTAATTCAATCACTTGATTGCTCTCTTGAGCAGTCTCTTGTGTTTGGTTTACTTAAGATTTTACCGCGAAATTCTTGATTGTTTTACGCTATGTGGAAGAAGGCAATAAAATGCATGAAGATTTACGATTTTTAGTAAGACAGAATGAAACAGGTGATCTGTAAAACTAGAGTTTCGTAAGACTGCGGCAGCAGCCACATAGCGTCCGTAATTTATCGTCGTATGACGTATGAAAGTAGGTTGGTGTCGAAAAAAATCAAAAGACATTTATTCAAATTAGACTGAGAATCAGCACTTTTCGAACGTCAAAATTACACGACAGTCTCCAAAACGTCCGCCCTTCACCACTTTTTAGTGCTTTCGCTGTGATGAAGAAGTGGCTCAACCGACTCTCCAGCAGTGTATTTCCCTGAAGAGCGTTTTTGACACCGTAAAGGCAAACCATTGCCATCATTTCATGACGGCCGATATGTAGCGGCCACCGCTCGTCTTGGAAACCTTCGCTACAGAATATTCATGCTCCTGCCACAGACATATATCCTTAAAATAATGTACATCAAGCTACTACAATCTGTAATTTTTTTAAATAAATTTTCAAGTTTATCTCTAAAGCGTAAGGTTCAAAGTTGATTGGGAAAATTTGACAGTTTCGGGTCATCATTGTCAGCCTAAGGAAACTACCTACTTCATGTGCCTGGATTTAAAGTATCCTATATTGTACTTTAGCTTGTGTTCATACTATGTGCAAAATATAGTTGAAATCGATTCAGTAGGTGAGGTGTTGACACTGTCGATAGTACTCCAGACCCAAATTCGGCCATGGCGATCAGTCTCAGAGGAGACCAGCCTTTGGCGCGGGATATATTATAGTGTACAAGCATGAGCACAACACATATATACTCTCTCTTCCCTGACTCTCATAGTCTGACGGTACGGCAATCCGACACGACCGAGGCGCGAAGGAATCACACCGCCAACTCCCAAATTCCGGGCAGTTACTGAGAAATTCCTAATGGAAGAACCCAATATCACTTAGCCCCACCCGGGAATCGAACCCAAGACTCCGTGTTCAACAGTCGTGCTTGCAACCAGGAGACAAACGGATCAGTCAAAAGAAGTAGGTAACAAACAAACGGACACACTGTCTGATAATATTATGTAGTCTAACATTACTAATATTAGGGTTGATTTTCCAAAGCCAAATAATTTTAGCCGAGGAATACTTTTGAATTTTTGCCAGTTTTTCCATGTAAAATCTGTCAGAAGACAATTTTATTCCACGAATAAAAAATATCTGTCGATTGAAAAATCAACCCTGAGGCAAAATTTATATCTACGGAACTACCGACCCGATTCCGAAAATTGTTTCACTAATGGGAAGTTACATTATCTCTGAGTGCCACATGCTATATTAAAAGTCTGCTTGCTATACACGGGCAAAGCCGCGGGCGAAGCGCGAAACAAGGCGTGCTGTTATGGTTAAAGTGCTTGAAGACAAAAAAAAAGATAAAATTTCAAAGTGGGAAGCAAAACATTCCTAAAAGTATGAGGAAGCGGACCAAATTTGCGGACTTTCGGAGTTTTGGCCGCAGTTAACATCTCATTTACAAAAATGTTGCCTGTTTTACCAAATTTATTAAAGAAAACTAATAAAATGTAATTCAAACTCCTTGCTGTCAAGTTTTGTTTGTGTGCAACCAGTCTTTTTACAGTTTTCATTCAACATTCTGATGTTTTACTTAGATTAGACATAATTTAACATACCAGCCAGTCGATTCTGTAAAAATCTCACCATGAAAACTTAGGTGAAGTGAGTTTGTTTATGCTAGGAATTGACACTACTGACAGCTCACTCACCACGCCCACTCGCCACGCTCACTTCACCTAAGTTTTCACGGTGATATTTTTACAGAATAGTACCGCTGTAGTGCTATTCTGTAAAAATGTCACCGTGATAACTCGGGTGAAGTGAGCTGTCATTAGTGTCAATCCCAATCCCATCAGGTGGAATGACAGCTCACTTCACCTAACTTCTCACGGTGAGATTCTAAAAGAATCGACCGGCTGAGGGGAAGTTCTCGTAATTTTAAGAACATTCACAGTCTGATCTCAGTCTTAATTTGTCGAAAATACCTCTAATTTCCCTAAATTTTTGACAATTTTTTGATATCGATTGTCGCTAAGATGAGATTGTGACTAGATTTTGAAGGTTTTTAATTACGGAATTTGTCCTTCTGGTATACAATACTCATCACAAATTCAACCACGCATTCTGTACAGTCATGAGCAAAACTATGTACTTACTTATATACACTTGGCTTTATTCAAAGGCGATTTTCTCCTTTATTTTTGAATGAAATTTTATATTAGTAGGAACATAGTATTTTCATAGGTATATGTAAAGTGTCTTATTTCAAAGTTGCATGACATCGAACTGAGTAACTTTGTGCAAAAATTATTGCTGGACTTTGATTTTTGGTGTGAAAATTCGCTTTTTACGATAGTGCGCAATTTAACGCGCGCAATACACTGTGTACAGGGGGCTTACTCTCGCAGTTTGTCAACGAAGATACGGGCCCATCAGATAATACTTCGATACTTCGGAGTGAACCATAAGAGTAGGGGAAGACCAAA
This sequence comes from Mesoligia furuncula, assembly GCA_916614155.1. Classification (NCBI taxonomy): domain Eukaryota; kingdom Metazoa; phylum Arthropoda; class Insecta; order Lepidoptera; family Noctuidae; genus Mesoligia; species Mesoligia furuncula. The sequence continues at coordinate 7,289,456 of OU744795.1, forward strand.
GAAACGATGGATGGGATGTGTGAATGATGATATGGTTAGAAAGGGGGTGACTACCGAGATGACGACTAATAGAGAAGTATGGAAGAAAAAGACATGTTGCGCCGATAAATTGGGATAAGGGCAGGGGCATGACGACTTCGGAGTGAATCATAGTCTCGATTAATCAACTTTTTCGGACGGGAAAATACACGTCGGAAGTAAGGACAGCTGTCAAATCGTGTTGTCATTCATTTTTAGTTCGGGCTTCGGGCCCACTGATCTCTATCATACAAGTTATATAATACAGGTCAGCGTTCGGGCCCCAAACTAAGCCTTATGTCCGTAGGTGATACGAAGCAAGAAACGCCCGTAAGTATGGTCTAAACTACGGATTTCGTGATTAGGGAGTTAACCACCAGGGATCTTGGGGGTATTTAAAGTTAAGTTATAACATTTAAAACTTGTGTTCAGGAAAAACACATCAAAAAACTGGCCAAGTACGAGTCGGACTCGCACACGAAGGGTTCCGTACCACAAGGCACAAAAGCGCCGAAAAAAACATGTTTGTTGTATGGGAGCCCCCCTTAAATATTTATTTTATTTTAATTTTATTATTTATTATTAAAGTTAAAATACAACTGAGTATTTTGTGAATATTTCAAGTGCCTACCTGTTGCCATTTTTGATATCGAGCAAAAAAGAGCAAAAAAATCGCGTTTGTTGTATGGGAGCCCCCCTTAAATATGTATATTATTTTGTTTTTAGTATTTGTTGTTATAGCGGCAACAGAAATACATCATCTGTGAAAATTTCAACTGTCTAGCTATCGCGGTTCTTGAGATACAGCCTGGTGACAGACAGACGGACAGACGGACAGACGGACAGACGGACAGACGGACAGACGGACAGACAGCGAAGTCTTAGTAATAGGGTCCCGTTTTTACCCTTTGGGTACGGAACCCTAAAAAGTTGGAACTTTGACCATCAATTTCTCCGTAACAGAAGGTATGGTCCAGTACACAAACAAAACATAATAATGGAAAGAGCGCTGGGGCTCTGTCTCGTATAGGGTCTTAGCATTATGCTGAGCGATGGCCGTTATGCGAGATGTGACGCATATTTTCTCCCAAATTGTTATTTTGTTTTATTACGCAAATAAACGTATTTTCTTTCTTTCAAAGAACCCATGACTCGGCTTTTTTGCACCCATTATACTCTTTCTTTTCTTCCTTTATTAGTCCTCTTTTTCAAAACCTCCGATGTGAAGAAATAGTGAGTCAAGTACCCCTTTATTTATAAAAGTTACTGAAAGTTAAGTTAGCGATTGTTTAACCGTACATCTTTGACTTTAAGCAACCCCCTATCAGAATACCAGGGCTGTGGTAGGTATTATTTTTTTAAATATCGCAGCATTGTGCTGAGATAGAAGCCTTTTGAGCCTCGTACATGTATTTTTTATTCACTTATATTTTTGGTTGTTTTTAATGTAACTTTTCTAGTTGTATTTCCTGTGTGTTTCACAAATAAGTATTTTTCTTTCTTTCTTTTAATTAACGTTCTTTTAAAAAACGTTCAATTAACTTTACCTGTTGTTAGTAGCCGTCGCCATTGTCTTGGTCGGTCGAGTGAGCTTACACACGAGTAAGCGACAATGGGCCGAGTTCGCAGTAAGGCCGAAAGGGCGGATAATAAGGTCAGCCTGATGTATTAATACTTGCAGGTTCAAACTCATAAGTAATTCTGTTATTCTAGAATAAGTCAAGATGTACTTTCCTATTTTTGAAGGATTTTGAAGACGTCTAAATCTTAATAATAGATGGAATAGAGAATATTATATTGGATGGAGTCCTTATTTTTTTTATTTTCGGTACACAAAATATATGTTGTAAGTACAGTGATTTACCTATAAGCTTCTTAATACTTAGATAGTCTTTAAATTTATATATCACACTAATATTATAAAGGCGAAAGTTTGTGAGTGTGTGTGTGTTTATAAGTTTGTTACTTCTTCACGCTCAAACGGCAGGACCAATTTTGATAAAATTTGGTTTGAAGGTAGCTGACACGGGACACCCTGAATTAACATATAGGCTACTTTTTATACCGATGTTCCCACGGGATTGAAACGTATGCGGGTAAAACCGCGGGGCGCAGCTAGTTACAGATATAAATGTAGAAATTTTACAAAGGGTGACACAATGAGCGGTCTTATCGATAAAAGCGATATTTTAAAGACAGCGTTTGGATGGCTTTAAAGGGAGAAAAGAGAAAAAGAGACAATACTGCACGGGGTCCGGGGTGTACCAGTTACATATGTACAATAAATACATATAATATACAAAAGCACAAAGGCCAAGTTACTTAAAAGAAAAAGTTTAAGACCAAACTTGAAACTGAACTGAAAATAATACGTAGAATATGTGGCGGCATCTACATTGCCACATGCCAACTACGCACACTGACGTCACGCAAAATCCTGCATCGCGCAAGCAGAGTTTACCGCGCAACTAGCATTTACAACGGCCTGATATGAATCGTCGGGCAGTTATCCACCAGACACTGACACGACACGTCGTCGGACGATGACTGGCTGACTGGTAGCTGTAATCTTCAAAAACTTCACAGATTCAGGAAAAGTTATAAAAGCGGAACGGTTTCCCGATACAAAATAAGAACCAACCTGCCTTTTTACACGCAAGCGTGTCCTATCAGCCGTGATCGGAATAGGTAGAGCTATTTAGGTTCATTGACCGCAAACATTGATGATAATATGGATATCCCACGGGATTCCGACTGATACTACGGGATTTTATTGTCGCTAGAGTGACGCACCTGTTTTTGTCTCTTTCTGCGCCACTAGAATTCAATTCTTTACCAACAGTAACTTCGAAACTAAACTTAACTTCGTAACTGAAAGCGAATATCCATATTATTCTAACCTATGGCAAGTACATAAAACAGCTCTACCTATTCCGATCTATGCCTATCAGGCACCGCATCGTCACTTAACGGCAAGTAAGTTAAGTATAGAAAAGTTCTTCTTATCGTGTCGGCACCTCAATAACTCATGTCATAGTGAAAAGCTGCCTGTCTAGGGTGCCCTGTAGGGAAATTATGTAACACACTATCAGCAGCAATGGCATTCATTTTGACAGTTCAATAACATTCATTGCGTTATTCACGTTGCTGAGCAGACATTATTCGAACGTAAGAAGCAGTGGATTAGCAATATTCTTCAAAATCATTCAGCTTATGAAAAAACTATGTATTATGCTGGACGAACTTTAGTTAGTATGATCACTTGTTAAGGCTGTGTAAAGCTAGGGTTTCCTACGCCAGCGAAGACTTTGTGGGTTCAACCTTCAAAGTCGATTACATCCGATCTGGAAAGTGAGCGGAAGATAGTCAAAAGCGGAAGGGAGCTCGAAAATTAAATTCAACTTTCGTTTGAGGACAAATATTGATCAACATGGTAACTTGCAGGGTTTAATTAAAACTTTAAGTATAGTATAATGTTCAGCCTATAATGTTCCCACTGCTGGGACGCGTATTTCCCCTTCCGTGTCCAACTGGCGACACCGGTCTCGCGAAATCCACACGCTTTTGTATTAGTACGGAATTCTACTAGCCCGTGTTCAATTCGCGTCAACTGAGCACGCCTTTGTGATAACGTAAAAAATAAAGTAACCTAACAAAACCGAACCTCGGGGTGCCCTTCGCTCGCTCTTGCATTCTATGTCGACGGAGCCCCGCTTCGCGGGGCCCCTATTTCTGTGTAAAGGGTTTAAAGTAACCTAACCAAACCTAACCTCGGGGTGCCCTTCGCTCGTTCTTGCATCCTACGTTGCCTATCGACCGACTGCAACCAAGTAATGTAATTAAAAAAGTAATTATGTAAGTAAAACCAAGTAATTCCAAAAAAAAATCCTTTTAAACTCTTCCATTAGGTATGCACTGTCTAATCAAGAAACATAACCTCAAACGCACAGTAACAAACAAAATAATCGCGCGCGCGAATGCGACTTCGGGCGCCTCGCGGCTCGCCCCCGCGGCGGCGCGCGGCTCCCGCCAGCTTCGGCCCGCACGATTTATTCCGAACATTTACGAACGCGCTAAATCAGCACGGATTTGTTTCGAAGAGACCAGTTAAAAAACCGTGTTCAATTCAATTGCACACTATTTTCTAAAACCTCTTTTAACGTTGCTTGATCACAAAAACGTGCGCAGTTGGCGCGAATTGAGCACGGGTTATTTGAATTGTGTAGTAATACATAAGCGTGTGGATTTCGCGAGACCGGTGTCGCCAGTTGGACACGGAAAGGGAAATACGCTGCTGGGACACAGCCCTCCTTTCTGTGAGAGGGAGTGGGCCGTAATCCACCACGTGGGCCCAGTGCGGGTTGGTGGACGTCACATTTCATCGAATTTTCAGTTCGTTTCCTCACGATGTTTTTCTTCACCGTTTTGGGAGCAGTATTGATGAATTTATTTAAAAAAGTAAAGCGCAAGCCTGGATTAGAACCCACGACCTCCAACTCGTCAGTCGGAGCCGTTACCACTGAGCCACCAGGCTAGTTAGGGTTCCGTAGTTCCTACAAGGAACCCTTATAGTTTCGTCAAGTCCGTCTGTCTGTCTGTCTGTCCGAGGTTTTGCTAAGAGACCGTGCGTTAGTACTAAAAAGCTGTAATTTTGTAGGAGTGCGTATATTAATTACGCTGACAAAGTGGTAAAATTAAAATTATGAAATTAATTTGTTTTAGGGTAGCTCCCCTACACGTGAAGTGGGGATGAATATTTTTTTTGTCGTCTTCCCCATAGTGTGGAGTATCGTTGAATAGGTCTTCTAAAATGACTTGGTGGTTGCTAAAATTATTTTTGATTTAATGCTCCATTTACGAAATATTAAACTTTAAAGTGCAAATTTTTGTTCCAGTAGGGCGTCCCCCGCTCTAAAAACCTAAACTGCTGGCTTGAAATATCTGGAAAATATCACGATGATAGTGCATTTCATGAACTTTAAAGGAAAACTATAGCGGTTAAGATAACTTTATTAGTTTAGCAGTAATAGTCGTTGAATTTTGGTGTTGGATAATTTTGTACCAAATACAAAATCCTTAGCATTAATCTTTTAAAGTGACTAAGATGAAGTAGTTGCTTGTTTATAACGGGTAAAGATTTGCATTGAAAAACAAAATATGTTTTTTTTTTTGTATTCAGAATAAAGAACAAAACTACGGAACCCTACACTGTGCGTGGCCCGACACGCACTTGGCCGGTTTTTTTAATTATTAAAACAGCTAATAGATAAAAGAAGGACATTGGAGAGGCTTTTAAAACGAAAATTGCCCACAAAAATATGGGAACAATATCTGTTTGAGATTATTTGGTTTGAGAGGATGGCCACTAGGGAGAGTACACACAGTACTACATTTCTAGACTAGAGAAAAAATAGAGATTTCATCCAAATCGTTCAGCCGTTTCTGCTCCTGTTTCATGTTTATTATAAAAGGTCTTTATTTATTTACATAATCTACGCTAATATTTAAAATAATAACAATAATATGTACATTTATATGAAAAAATAAATAAAATAATCATAGGGCATCAAAAATTTCCGTCCGCATCGCTGTCAACAGGAACAGTGCCCAAAAGGCTAGCAGCATTGCCACGTTGAATGGCAATGCTAATTCTTTGGCCAAGAAATAGGCCAGCCCTCTGGTCACGTGAAGAGTCGACTAACCGCTTGGCGATATCTCGAAAAACGAAGTGGGCACTCGGACCCCATGGCCCTAGTGTTTCAACCCCAAACGGCTCGAACATATAACTCCCAATCAGGTTGGAATATTTTCGCCGTTTGAGGTTTTCTGCACCTGCAGCAGCCGCCACAGCACAGTCCACCGTGCTAGGAAGATGTGATGGCGCAAGGGATTCTGCTTGATTGAGTAACAAACATCCAAACTGTCACTTATAATATTATTCGCTTCTGCTCGCGACTTCGTCCGCATGAAATGTCTTGTGCCCCCCCCCCCCCCTTACTATGTTACCTTTTCACGCCTAAACCACTGAGCGGATTTCGATAAAATTTGGCAGAGAGATAGATTGCAACCTGGGGAAGGACATAGGATAGTTTTTATCGATATACCTCGCGGGCGAAACCGCGGGCGGAAGCTAGTATTATATAATTCTACGGTAAAAGTGCGCAGTGCTGTACACCCCTACCCTGTTTCAGGTTAAACAAATATCAAGTTTTTTCGTTTTATCAAAGATTTCAGAGTGACTAAGCACTATTGACAAAGTTATAAAAATGTCTGAAGTTGTAGCGTAAACTGAACTTTATTGTGCAGGAATTTAAGTTAAAATTTAAGTTCTTTTTGGACAAAATTGACCATATTATTCGCAGTACTCTTACATCCATTTTAAATGTGGCTTTGGACGACCGCGCGTGGCGGCAAGCCTCACTACCCATTCGTTTTGGTGGGCTCGGCGTCCGCAAAATTTCTAGTGTAAGCCTACCGGAGTTCCTATCCTCGGTCCACAGCACAGACAAGTTAACCAGGCGAATTTTGATTCCTGCTCAGGTTGACTCTGAAGTGCCATGTTTGACCGATGCGGTGAACGCCTGGAAAGTGGCTTGCCCAGACACAGTTCTGCCCGAGAACCCATCTTCCCAGAGACAGTGGGATGAGCCGCTCTGCAGGTTGGTACGGAATAAACTTATTAATACGTCCACCAATACTGCTGAGCGAGCCCGCCTGCTGGCTGTGGGTGAATGGGAGTCGGGCCTCTGGCTTCAGGCGCTACCGTCACCCAACATAGGCACTATGCTGGGTGACACCACATTCCGGCTCGCTACATGCTTGCGTCTGGGCGCTCCTTGCGGAGCTCCACATCGCTGTCAATGCGGTGAAGCAGTCGATTGCCTCGGACACCATGGCTTATCCTGCAGCAAGAGCGCTGGGCGGATGGCACGGCACGCCAGCATTAACGACATCATCCGTCGGGCTCTTGTCACCGCCGGGGTGCCAGCTGTTTTAGAACCCAATGGCTTGGCACGCGACGATGGCAAGAGGCCAGATGGAATGACCATTATGCCTTGGAAGTTGGGTAGGCCTTTGGTGTGGGATGCTACCTGTGTCGACACCCTTGCGCCATCCCATCTTCCTAGCACGGTGAGCTGTGCTGGGGCTGCTGCTGCAGGAGCAGAAAACCTCAAACGGCGCAAATATAACAACCTTATTGGGAGCTATATGTTTGAGCCGTTTGGGGTTGAAACACTAGGGCCTTGGGGTCCGAGTGCTCATCGAATTTTTCGGGACATCGCCAAGCGGTTGGTTGACTCTTCACGTGACCAGAGGGCTGGCCTATTTTTAGCCCAAAGAATAAGCATTGCCATCCAACGTGGTAATGCTGCCAGCCTTTTGGGCACTTGTGCCATTGACAGCGATGCGGACGAATTTTTTGATGCCCAATGAGCTCCTTTCTTTTTCTTTACCTTTTTTTTATATACTTGTATATACTGTATAATATGTATATTTTAGTGTTAAATTGTAAAATAGTAACATTGTAACAGTGATACAAATAAAAAGAAATAAATTTTCCATTAATTCATATTTGTTTACATTTTTGGCAAATAAATCTCGAATACACGGTAGATAGTTTCTACGTCAAGAAACAATTTTAGTGTTCGTGACGTCGTTTATTTCAGCTGCATAATGCTGAGCAGCACGCAGTGCAGTCTCGACTGGATTCGGAGATCAATATCGCGTATCCTTTCTTGTTTTTCTTTCCTGCCTAGTTGCTATTCCACCAATTCTCACTAAGCGTTTTCAAATGTCTTTTATAATGCGCACAGCAAAAGAGTGGAACTCTTTACCTGCGTCTGTGTTTCCGAGCGCATACAACCCGAATCTCTTCAAAGTAAGAGTGAACAGGCTTCTTCTGGGTAAGCTCACTCCATCGTCGACTTTGTCTCTGTCACCTCTGACCTAGAGTCAAGAGCAAACCCATTTCAAATTAAAAAAAAAGCACTCGGTTTTAAATTTTTAATGAAAGCTTTTTGATCCACCCCAATATTAAAAACGCGAGAATTAGGTAGTTTTGTTTTGTTTGGTGGTAGGTGCTGCTAAGCTATCAAACCGACTAGGTACTATAGAATTTCGTAGAAAAGTAGTTTTCTGACTAACTGACCGAATCTTTGACAATGAAAAAAAAAATGGTGTTTATTCACAGAAATAATTGTTTTACGAGACACCTAATATTATTACCTCTGCCAAACCGGAAAAAAGTTGGTTAACAGACGTAGCTCCTTTTTAGGGTTCCGTACCCAAAGGGTAAAAACGGAACCCTATTACTAAGACTTTGCTGTCTGTCCGTCTGTCTGTCACAAGGCTGTACCTCAAGAACCGCGATAGCTAGACTGTTGAAATTTTCACAAAGTAAGTATTTCTGTTGCCGCTGTAACAACAAATACTAAAAACAAAATAAAATTAATATTTAAGGGGGGCTCACATACAACAAGCGCGATTTTTTTGCCCTTTTTTGCTCGATATCAAAAATGGCAACAGGTAGGCACTTGAAATATTCACGAAATACTCAGTTGTATTTAAACTTTAATAATAAATAATAAAATTAAAATAAAATAAATATTTAAGGGGGCTCCCATACAACAAACAGGTTTTTTTCGGCGTTTTTGCCTTGTGGTGGCGGAACCCTTCGTGTGCGAGTCCGACTCGCACTTGGCCAGTTTTTTGTACATATTACTTAACATTTATAATAGCACTTTTTCACTAAAACACTTCATATCTTAAATTTGAAAAACATACAATGTTTTTTTTAGATGTAGAATTACAGTGAGGCATTGACAAAAGACGTATGTATTTTATTATTAAAGGCTATTTTTGTGATACAACTGTTTATATCGACTGGAAGGTTATTAAAAATAGTTGGGAGTAAAACAATTCTACACCGACCATAATAAAAAACTGGCCAAGTGCGAGTCGGACTCGCACACGAAGGGTTTCGTACCACAAGGCAAAAACGCCGAAAAAAACACGTTTGTTGTATGGGAGCTCCCCTTAAATATTGATTTTATTCTGTTTTTAGACTGTGACCTTTGAGTTTGTTTCGGCTTTCTTCTCAAAATAGTCAGATAGGAAATGACATCTAGTTTAAAAAATATGACTGACGTGTATAAGTGTTTGTACAAACCTACTTACAGAAAATAAATCATTTACCTACCTACTTATATTTTAATTACTTGCTGTTGTTCGCGACTTCGTCTGCGATCCAGGATGAAAAGTAGCCCATGTCCTTCTTGTCCGTTCTGTCCTTCTCCAGGTCATGCTGGTCTACTAATGTGCCAAATTTTATCGAAATCCGTTCAGCCGATTTAACGTTAAAGCGTAAAAAACCATTAAACTCAGTGGCGCCGATTCTGTTGTTCACAAACTAAACTAAATTTAAGTTCATGCATCTTTTTCTTCAGAAAATAAATATTAGTTTAGTCCTTACAAATTAAGATAAGTCAATCTGGATTAAGATAGTCTGTGTGGTGCCGGACTTAAAGAATAGCACCACCCCATACTTCACGTGGGTGTCGTAAAAGGCGACTAGGGGAGTACCGGAGAATGGGCAGCAGCGTTCTCTATGCCTTCCACCACCATACCATACTGCGATCGCCAACTCGCCTGCCAAGCGTGGCGATTATGGCAAACCCCCCCTTTTGGGGGAGGCTTATGTCCAGCAATGGACGTCTTTCGGAAATGATGATGAAATTAAGATACTCCATAGACAACTTTAGACGAGATTAAAAAATTGGCTTTTAAAAATATGCCAATTTACGTCAGGCGCTGACTAATTTGACAGGACTAAACTAATATTTATATTCTGTCCTTTTCTTAATGAACTAGAAAGAAAAAGATGCCTGAACTTAAATTTAGTTTAGTTTGTGAACAACAGAGTCGGCGCACTGTCGCATTTATGATAATAATTAGGAAGTCAGGGTTAGAAAAGTCCAGATTTCCTCACGATGAAATCAAATAAATCATCCACTTACGAGATTAAAAACCATACTAAACCATTGGCAATAGTTTTCCTAACTTGCAATGACGAATGGCTCAAAACTGGAAACTTCGCAGAAGCCATATTGATATCTCTAAAGTTCTCAAGAACTTTCATTCCACCTGGTTACCCTAACTTCCGTATCCGGTCGACCACGACTAACTTTTTATTGTCCTTTATTTTTTTCGCTTCTGCATCAATGTTTCATCCTAGATTTTAATAGTTAGGTATCGTTTGTAGGATTACTGGATTTGCATCCAGATTTATATGTACATCAAGCTACTACAATCTGTCAAATTTCTTTAATAGATTTTCAACTTTATCGCTGAAGCATAAGGTTCAAAGTTGATTGTGAAAATTTGACAGTTTCGGGTAGCTTGGAGTGCTGGCGTCTGTACTCTAGCTTTTGCCCGTGGCTTCGCTCGCGTGGAGGTCGGAAATTATCTAATGGGACCGTACTATCGGCAAGGTATCCTATCCTAAAAAGTATCCTATATCATAACCCAGGTCATGCACACAGGTATTTACAGGTAGACCTGTGTACCGAATTTCATCGAAATCCGTTCAGCCGACTGAACAGAGAGAGACTGACAGACGAGACTCTCTTAGAGAGTCCTTTCTTAAAGCTCTTCGTCTGTCTAACTACTGCTTCGGTTATATAAATTGTTGCAATGATAATAATCATTAAATTCATGTCCTAAATTCCTTTAAGGGGCTTACTTGATCTAATGCGCGGTCACTGTCGGACTGCATAGAAAAGAACGAGAAGCGCGATGACACAACGCTAGTAATTTATTGCAAAATATGAAGCAATTATCTATTTACAAAAAAAATCTATTGTTTGGACTAAAAAATTAAAACACTAGTGCTATAATAGTATGTTGCTTGTAGAATAATCTGACAATGTAAATAATTGTATGTAAATATTAGTACTGTTTTTATTATAAAAAGAAAGTTTTTAGAGGTATCTTCATGATTTTTTTCTATCGTATCAAGTTAGTTGTATTATGTTTACAATACACTATCTACCTAGCATATATCCTGTAGAATAACATATATTTTTCTGATTTTGTTTACTGTAATCGATCAAATACTTTTATTGCTTCTAACGTGAATTGTCAAACAGCTCGTGTGTTATCTTCATTCCAACCAAAATAGCTTAGCATAGTATAATCAACCAATAAAGAGTTACCACAGCTGGGAGACAATCCTCCTCTCTGTGGGAGGGAGTGGGCCGTAATCCACCATGTGGGCCCAGTGCGCGTTGTTAGATGTCTCATGTCTTCGAATTTTTAGTTCTAGGACATGCCGGTTTCCTCACGATGTTTTCCTTCACCGTTTTGAGAGCAGTAGTGATGAAATAATTAAAAAAAACTGACCAAGTGCGAGTCGGACTCTCACACGAAGGGTTCCGTGCCGAAAAAAAAACGCGTTTGTTGTATTGTATGGGAGCCCCTTAAATATTTAGTATTTAAGGAGGGGGGGGGCTTTTTTAGTATTTGTTGTTATAGCGGCAACAGAAATACCTACTAGACACCTGCCAGACAGTTGAAATTTTCAACTGTCTAGCTGTCACGGTTCATGAGATACAGCCTGGTGACAGACGGACAGTGGAGTCTTAGTAATAGGGTCCCGTTTTTACCCTTTGGGTGCAGTCACGAGCATAATTATGTATACACTTGTCTTTATTCAAAGACAATGTTCTCCTTTATTTCGAACCCATAGGTTTATGTAAAGTGTCGTATTTCAACGTTGCATTCGTCATTTCACGAAAAAATAGCAATTGAAAGTTGACAAGTGTTGACATATTAGTGCTCGTGACTAAACGGAACCCTAAAAACTAAACTTACGCACTACAATTAGTGCCACTACATACTACTCGTAAGCCTGTGGAATTCTTAAACATGGCAGCACCTACTCCTTTCAAAAACAACACTAGACTCGACGAACTTGCGTGAATTGTCAAACGGCCATGTTTATCTTTATTCCCAACCAAAATAGAATGAATCATATTTTAATATTTCAACTAAAATACTTTACGCACGATGAATGTGTGTGATTCATTCGCTATTTTAAAGTGAAGACTATACGACAACTTTAAATCATGAGGAATTTAAATATAAATAAGTAGGTACTTACAATCTATTTTTGTAGCTAGACGTTTGTTTGAGATGAAGCATTCATGAAGCAAATTGTCATCTCTTGTATGAATTTGTCATGTTATGCATGCAATAATATTTTTCTTCCTTAGACTATTAACACACACACCACCAAACACCCCAATTAGTATATTACATAGACTGAATTTGTATAATTATGTATAAAACATTGTTTCTTCATTAAATTTGTTATATTATTATGGGAGAAAATAGTGGTCGCACACGTGTAAGGGCTAGACCCTTACACGTGTGCGACTGTATCGTCGTAGAAGTGTCTCAGCAATTTAGATAGTTTTAATTGTTTTTGGGGTAAAAAATTATAAATGGATTCAGTGAACGATTCTGAACAAACTACTTTCATAATGCACATAAATTCAGTCACACATTGTATATTGTTTACAATCTATACTTATAATATTATAAATGCGAAAGTGTGTCTGTCTGTCTGTTACCTCTTCACGCTTAAACCGCAGAACCGATTTGGATAAAATTTGGTATAGAGATAGTTTGAGTCCCGGTTAAGGACATAGGATAGTTTTTGTCCCGATATTCCCACGGGATCGACACTTATGCGGGTAAAACCGCGGGGCGCTGCTATTCTGCAAAACAGCGACATATAATAATAATAATAATTTATCTTTATTTCAGACATACGTCCATACATTTTTACAAAGAAAGTATTAGTAGGGTTGTTAATAGTACACAAAAAAAAAAAAAAACAAAATAAAAAAGAAACCGGCCAAGTGCGTGTCGGGCCACGCACAGTGTAGGGTTCCGTAGTAGCCCGTTATCACAATGTAGTACGATTCTGTTGTTCTTTATACTGAATATAAAAAAATAAAAAACATATTTTCTTTTTCAATGCAAGTCTTTACAGTTACCGGCACGTAACTTGGCAAAAGATTTTCGTAGTGGCGGAAGTTCGCGCATATAAAAATGTATGAAATTGTGCGTGCGCAAACTTCCCCCACTACAAAAACTCTTGCCAAGTTACGTGCCGGCAACTGTACCCGTTATAAACAAGCAACTACTTCATCTTAGTCACTTTAAAAGATTAATGCTAAGGATTTTGTATTTGGTACAAAATTATCCAACAGCCAAGTTCAACGACTATTACTGCTAAACTAATAAAGTTATCTTAACCTCTATACTTTTCCTTTAAAGTTCATGAAATGCACTATCATCGTGAATTTTCCCAGATTTTTCAAGCCAGCAGTTTAGGTTTTAGAGGAGGGGGGAACCCTTCTGGAACAAAAAATTATTGCACTTTAAAGTTTAATATTTCGTAAATGGTGCATTAAATCGAAAAATTATTTTAGCAACCCCCAAGTCATTTTAGAAAACCTATTCAACGATACCCCACACGATGGGGTTGACGACGAAAAAAATATTCATCCCCACTTCACGTGTAGGGGAGCTACCCTAAAAAAAAATATTTTCAAAATTTTCATTTTACCACTTTGTCGGCGTAATTAATATACGCACTCCTACAAAATTACAGCTTTCTAGTACTAAAGGTCTCTTAGCAAAACCTCGGACAGACAGACAGACAGACGGACTTGACGAAACTATAAGGGTTCCTTGTAGGAACTACGGAACCCTAAAAAGGTGTTAGTAATATGTTAGTAAACAAAACGAGTTACACACTAAGACTCTTTCCTATTTCTGTGCAGGTGTACACTTGCCCAGTACACAGTAAAAGGACCGTCTATTTTGCACTCAATTCAATTCCCAGGCCGTGCAAAGCGTTACTGGGTATTTCTATCAGGAATTTCTCAATGGCTGCCCGAAGTCTGGAATTGTGCCCGGTTAATGGTAGGGAATGCAGAACCGGTTCTGTTTTAAAGAACCGGGATTTTCGGGACCTTCTGGCTAAAGAACCGGGATTCCCGGTACTTTCGATACTTTCGATACTCTAAGTAAGCCTTTAAAAGGGGAGGCAGTCACCTCCTTCTGCGAAGCAGTCATGCTAGCGAAGGAGGTGGCGGGACGGTTCAGGGAGAGAGCCTCCCGTCTCAGCCGCCGCGGGGGACGCCCCCGGCGTCGGGAGCCGCGTGACGACTCCCGGCCACGGCGGCCACCGTAGGCGCGGGCCTGCGGGCGGAGAGTAATGGGTAGCTCACCGCCCGATCAGGACCAGGCCCGGGCCGGACGGCGCGTACGTGTTCCACGCGCGCCTCAAAGAGATGTCAGCATTGAGGAGCCCCATTGAGGGCCCTCTTAGGGCCGAAGCCTGTCAACGGTCAGCGGGATTAAGATGAAGAGTTGAAACGGAGAAAGTAAAAGAAAGACGAAATGACAGGGCAAAATAAAAACATTTAAATCAAATCAAATAAAACGTTTTATTTCTCGTTTTATTGGTAACTGCGCATATTCTACCAGCAACATCTTTATTAACATTAAATCAGTTTTGTACCTAATCCTATATAATATTTACCAGAAACATTTATTAAACATCTTCTCCAAACAAATGATTTAAAATTTTGTAAATCAACATGACTCCTATTGCAATTCTGCAGAACCAACTTATAATTTAAAACTTGCGTAATATCTATAAAAAAAAAGAAAAGGAACAGTGGAGTTTTAGCGAAGCATTAACCAGTCTCTCAATATTATTGATTAGATAATCTTAACTGACATTTTTTAAATTGTTATTTATTAACATAATTCATCATCATCATTTCAGCCGAAAGACGTCCACTGCTGGACATAGGCCTCCCCCAAGCACCTCCACTTCGACCGGTTCTGTGCTTCTCGCATCCATCGGGTTCCCGCGGCCTTCACAAGGTCGTCGGACCACCTTGTGGGAGGCATTACAACGCTACGTATTCCGGTACGCGGTCGCCACTCCAGAACATTTCGGCCCCATCGGCCATCTGTTCTGCGAGCAATGTGCCCTGCCCACTGCCACTTAAGTTTGGCAATTCTTCGGGCTATGTCGGTTACCTTGGTCTTCCTGCGGATCTCCTCATTCCAGATTCGATCACGCAGGGAAACTCCATAGCTCTCTCCATTGCCCTTTGGGTGACTTTCAGCCTTCTTTTTTCCCATAGTGAGTGACCACGTTTCAGTGCCATAAATCATCACTGGCAACACGCACTGGTCAAATACTTTCGTCTTGAGACACTGAGGTATGCGGGGCGAGAAGATATTGCGTAGCTTCCCGAACGCTGCCCAGCCGAGTCGGATTCGACGATGGACCTCTTTTTCGAAGTTAGACCTACCTAACTGGACAGTTTGTCCTAGGTAAACATACTCGTCCACGACTTCGAGTGTAGTGTCTCCGATCTTTATGAGAGTGGGTGTTACATGAGCATTTGACATGACCTTCGTTTTGTCCATGTTGAAAGAAAGAAAGTAAGAAAGAAAATACGTTTATTTGCAGTAAACATGACGCAATTAAGAACATAAACGAAAAAAAAAAGAATGGGTTGGGGGAAACAAGCGTCACATCCACGCATAACGGCTATCGCTCAGCATTATGCTGCGACCCTATGCAAGACAGAGCCCCAGCGCTGGTTTTCAGCGACAGCCGGCGGATGTTCATTTTAAGACCCACTCTTTCGGAGGCTCTACTGAGGTCATCGAGCATTGTACTGAGGTCCTCTATAGACTCAGCCCTGTCTCTCACCTCGCTGCAAAAGGATAGGTTTCGAGGTCTGATCCTGGAGTCGGACTGACATAGTGGCGTTTTCGTACCGACACTTCAGCACCTCGATGTACCGATAGTCGATCTGGCATCGTTGAAGAGACTGCAGCATATCCCAATCAAAGGCTTTCTCGTAGTCCACAAACGCTAAGCAGAGAGGCAGGTTATATTCTTCGGTCTTCTGTATAACCTGTCGCAGCGTATGTATGTGGCGTCAAACCTGCGCGCGAGACGGTTCGTGATGACTCTCGAAAACAGCTTGTAGACATGGCTCAGAAGTGAGATTGGCCTATAATTCTTAAGAAGGGCATTGTCGCCCTTCTTATAGAAAAGTATCACCACACCTCTGTTCCATGTCTGTGGTGTTTTGCCCTGGAGTATGACGGAATCAAACAGCTTCTGAAGGGCCTTAAGAACGGGTTTTCCGCTGGCCTTCAGAAATTTAAAAGTTAAATGTAGATAACGCTCCACCCTTGCAGTGACCATTAGGAATTGTTACCAATGTATACCCTGGTAAGGATGGTGTTGTCGCGTAGCGGAAGTAAAAACTAAAACCGGTACTTATAAACGACCAGTAGTGCAGCTATGCCCTCTTCCCACTCAATAGTCAAATAGTCCATATATCTCTATTATGTATACTTTACGCACATATTATTAAATTAGCTTATTTTATGTTAGTTAAGTTAAATTTAGAAGTTTCATTATATTTCTCCGCTCTAGTTACACCCGGCGCCTTGTTATTTTTGAGCTGCTTTAGAGCCATCCCTATCTCGTACAGGCTGACGTCCGGGATGTCTTCGGTAAGGTGTCGGGTCAATCTAGCTCTTGGGTCGTTTGCCAGATCCATAACGGGGTAACTTGACGTGTATAACTGTCCATAGAACCTCTCGATCTTTCTCAACAGCTCAGGTTTGACGGATACGATCCTGCCATCATCGGTCTTTAGTTTCGTAAGCTGGCTCTGCCAAAAAGAAGCAGTCTTGTTTGAGTCTTTTTTGCGAAGCACTGTCCACTAAAGTCACAAACACAACGCAAGGCACAACATTCCGAAGACGCGATGGCCGCCACCAGCCCCTCTCGCACTTTCGTGCAGCATGCTCTTGTGGCATGCATGCTTCTTGTGCATGCTAGGTAGCAAGTGTATTCCACGCTTTTAGCGGTCGGGCTTTATGCTATAAAATTAGAAATATTCGAAACGCGAAGTATCTTTTCCCGAAAGTACCGAAAGAGCCGGGATTTGGTGTTAAAAATCCCGGTTCCAAAAGCGACGCAATTTTCCGGGATTTCCCGGTACTTTCGGTTCCGGGATTTCCCGGGACTATTCACTAGTTAATGGCAATAGGCTCGCCACCTATTACATGGGACTTGAAACATCACTGGGGAAATGTGGGTGTGGTATATCACCTCTGCCTAACCATTCAGAGATTACAGGCGTAATTATGATATTATAGAGGTATATAGGAAGGGAGGATTCTCCGACCAGACGGGTGTTGTGTCTGGCGGGCAACTGCCCGATGATTCATGTCGGGCCGTTGTATCTATGCTAGTTGCGCGGTAAACTCTGCTTGCGAGATGCAGGATTTTGCGTGACGTCAGTATGACGCGTTGTTCTCATGTGGCGTTGTAGATACCGCTACAATTTAACCCTAACTCATCCAGTCTCCCAGATCTTTAACAGCCCTGTTAACAACACGTCTTGAAAACAACAGCATTTTAGCAAAAAACCCTACTTCCATATCTGACCAGAATCTTATTATTCGGCAAAACAAATAACTTAAAAAACCTTTTAATTTAATTATTCCATTGTTCAAGTTTCGTACGAAACGCCCATTGTTTGTGGTGTAATCTTAGGGGTCTTTCTAAATCAACGAGAACAACAAGTATTTTTGTTTTCTCTATAAATAAAACATCAGGGGGACCGTTTTGTGATAATTATAAATCCGGTCTTTTTAGAACTTTTGATAACTGTTCTGATATTGTTGGGAACTTACACCAGGTTTCTAAATAGGGAATTGCTGCGCACCAAATTCCAAATGTGTTTGCGAAAAACGTGAGGTTGATTTTCGATCAGGTTAAACTACGCTTGCCGCGGTTGATCTGTGGATGGGTGATCTTTACATACCGTGTTCCCTCCGTGCCTCGGAAAGCACGTTAAGCGTTGGCCCCGGCTGTCATTCGTGGATCTTTGACAGTCGTTACGGGTGGTCAGTAGCCCGAAAGTCTGACAACCAGTCTTACCAAGGGGTATCGTATTACCCAGTAACTGGGTTGTGGAGGTCAGATAGACAGTCGCTCGATGTAAAATACTGGTATTCAACTGCATCCAGTTAGACTGGAAGCCGACCCCAACATAGTTGGGAAAAGACTAGGCAGATGATGTGAGGTGATTTTCAGGGGCAGTGTTTGCCAAGTTTTCAATTTAAAAAATCAGGTGTTAAAGTTTACTACTTTGGTCATAATTATGATCGTTAGCACGACTCCTGAGAGTGATATCCCGGGTACAATGCTGAAGAGTTAACGGCAACTATTCAATTTGTCTGTTTTTCCTGATAAAATTCAAGTCTCCATTACTCAATTGATGGGCACTGAACGACACAGTAGAAGTTTTATTGAAGTGAAGACTTCTTTAAGCCTCCTCTACACGTAGACAGATTCATCAGCAGATGGCCATCTGCGAATGCCTCCGCCGACGTGTAGACGGGGTAATTTGCTAGTCTGTGGTAGGTATTTGACATCGGCAGATGCATCTGCCACCTATTCGTTTGTTGTCGGTTTTTGTGGCACGGATCAAAGGGTTTCAGCCCGAGCGCCCGGCGTGAGTCCACACGTCTGCCGATGCATCAGTATTATCGTAGTCGTAAATGAGAGTGCACGCGTGCTTCTTGCAGTTTTTTTTCTCGTTTACCTATTAATCTCGTTCGCTGGAACGGCTAATATGAGCACAGACTAAACATTTCAATTCTTTGAGTTGTATCAAAGAGAAAACTGCGTGCTAGAATCCGAAAAATAAGTAAGTACTACAAAAATAAAAATGTTGTAAGTTTAGACCTATACAATTAATTCAAATTATTTAATTATTTAAAATAATTCAATCAATAAAAATAATAATAAATCAATAATAATAATTCAATTTCAATTAATTAAAATAATTTAATTATTTTAATAATAATTGATCATTTTGAGGCTACTGTAAATTGGATACTGTAATTGTAAATTGGACATCTAACAGAGTCTAAGTAGGTAATTTTTATTTCGGTTGGAATTAAAACAACTTAAATACCTACACGACATACTATGCACACTACAAAGTAGTTAAAAGCACTAAATAAAAAAAATTGCTGCCGCAGCTACGGTCTCAACATCCTTTTTTTTTAATGTTGCGTGCGTACGAGTTGCGTCTGTCGAGAATTAACACAGACTGAACGACCAACAGACGTGTGGTCGGCTCGTGGTGGTCCATCTGCTGATGCATCTGACGACGTCTGCGCATGCATCTGCCGACGTGTAGAGGAGGCATTAGGCGCGTTGAGCATTTTTTGAGATGGGAAAAACCATTGAACTCGCGCCACTGTTACTGAAAGCGACACCGCGCGTGTTTTGTTTATAAGACGATTAAAAAAATACCCGCTTCGGATGTGTTCGGCCGTCCTCGGGATGTACTCGGTTTTAATGTATATCGATATGTCATAGAGTGATGGCAAAGTATTCTGATTGTGTTTTGTTTACTCTCCCGGAGTGCCACTGTATGGGCGTTTTGTGTCCCTCAAACTGTCAAATAGATTTCTTATAGACAAGAGTACACCATCGCCGACCGCAACACTGCTTACCACCAGGTAAAATAGTGGTGCAAAACGAGCCAGTCATCAAGGAAAAATATATTTTGATCAACCACAAAAGGCAACCACATTTATAAAAAATAAACTAGCTCCAAGGAAGTTGCAAGAAAAACTAATTTACAGCAATTAGTTTCCTAAGTGACTTGCTAGTTACCTTATAAAGGAAACCTTTTCATATTTTTCCTAGTTGCAGCTGAAAGCTTTCATACTTAACCTTATAAAAAGGAAGGCTAATGGTAACAAATGCTTGCAGTAGAAGGTCAGGGGTGCATAACTAATAAAGAAAGAAAAATTGTTTATTCTGCAAAAAAGACACAATATACACACACAACGTAGTCAAAAGCCTCGTACCTACTCAAGCTTAAAAAATGTTGACAAAAACGATTTTAGCCTGTTCCACAAGGAACAAAAGGAAAAAAAAAACTAAACGATTATAATGGGGGCTCGCGGCTACATGATAACAGCACATAAGTTTTGAGTTGAGCTGCACGATTTCTGACAAATGCGTGCACAGACTCTCAATCTGTGTGGTTCTCTCCTCAAAAGACCATCTCAGACATCGATCTACATGGTCCTCAAAAATTATGTCTGGACTTTTAAAGAGACTGTGACCTCTGGGTTCGTTTCGGCCTTTCTTCTCAGAGCAGTCAGATAGGAAACACCGACCTCATCTAGTTTTAAAAAAATATGATTGACTTGTAAAAGTGTTTGTGCAAACCTACTTACAAATAATAAAATCATCAGCCACATGCGGTTAGACTGGAAGCCGACCCCAGCAGCTGGGGAAAGGCTAGGTAGATGATGATGACCAAAAGATAGTGAAAACAAATGCTTCCAATAAAAGGTCAGGGACTCAGGGGTGCATAACTAAGAAGGAGAAAACGTATTTATACTAAACGTTTGTAATGGCGGTATGGAAGTAGTTCTTTGAAGTCACGCGAGCCGTAAACAGCTGGTCATCGATAATATTGATAAGCGTTTTTGGATCTATAATTACGTAGTACACTATCAATGGCCAACGGCCGCGACTGTTGTAGGTCGTAGGTTCAAGTTCAAACCCAGACAGGCGATTTACTTTCTGTAAATAATTTCATCACCTCTCTTTCAAAACGGTGAAGAAAACCATCGTGAGGAACCAAACATTCGAAGATTCAACCTGCACTGCGCTAACATGGTGATGGTGGATCACAGTCAACTCCTCTCACAGAGATGAGGCCTATTCTAGCAGTGGAACATTATAGGTTGATTATGCCACTTGTGGTATTCCGAAACACGATAAACTACAAACTACAACAACATAAGTGCAGAGAGAGTGAAACTAAGAGAAGTAGCGAATCTTGTTATCAACAACATTCTCTACTCCAGTGTCGCATAAACACGCCACACGGCCAAATGACCATCAACGATGATACTCATAATTGTGACAATTAGGATGCATGATCGAGTGTCTGTGCCTCTCAGACGGATCAATCACGTGACGGGCGGCGACGTGTTAGCTCGCTTGAGTCTTGAGTGGTCCGCTCTGATAGTAGGTATGTGTAAATATAAAGAAAAGAAGCAAAATTGGTTTATATGAAGTTTGATATAACTTTATTCTCATAAGAATACAAAAATTCACACACATAAATTGTTGTGTGAGATAAAAACTGGACATTTGTACAATAATTATTAAATTAATATTTGTGGGTAGATAAAAAAAATACAAATAATTCAATGTTCGCTTGATACACGGACTCAAAACATTAAATTATGGGTCACAGAAACACGTGTGCATATTAAAAACATAATTTAACTCGAATAAAAAACAAAACAGATCTAGAAAGAATTAAGGAGGGATCAAGAATATCACTTTGTAGTAGGGAACCCCAATTATTAACAAAATATCATAATTATTGGCCAATTTGGTATTTTTTTTGTTTTTTTTTTTTTGTCATATTTTCTGCCAAATGACAAACGTTAAAAAAATAAAGAAAACTGGTAGTGGGGGGGAAAACGACGTTCACGTGATGATGTGGTCTGTGTTCATGAGGTTCTGTATATTTTTGTATAGAAGAAAGGATGGATGTTTGAAAATTCATTCCCAAAGGGCTTACATGTAGGGGATGAAACTTTGTGTGGAAGTTCTTTAGTTTTCGTTGGGAAATCCCATCGGGCACAAAGCTTGTAGACAGATAGTCTGTCTCCTATCCTTTTACTACTTACTTGGAAGTCTCCGGACACAAGTGGGAAGATGTAAGTCCAACCTGGTAAAGTATCTTGACGGAACGGCAGTAGGGTGTGATTGTGGAGCTATGTCACAAATCATGCTCCACCTCCTATCCTGCCCTCTGTGTCCCGAAACATGCAGTCAGTGACCTCACTGCCACCGACAACGCCGTAGAAGCATTGGCGAAGGCACAGACGCCAGCACATCAAGCTACTACAATCTGTCAAATTTCTTTAATAGATTTTCAACTTTATCGCTAAAGCAAAAGGTTCAAAGTTGATTGGGAATATTTGACAATTTCGAGTAGCTTGATGTGCTGGCGTCTGTACCATACAACTCGATTCCCACCGGCTTCCCTTCGAAAATTCAGAATGATGAAATATCATACTGTAGGTATTTAAAACACCATACCATTGAAACATTTCAAAACGCCTATATGCATTTTTTTTTGCTCCGGCTTACCTGTCATAAATTCACCCTTCGCCACTGCGTGGAAGTGGCAAAGTTTTGGAAAAACAAGATTTAAAAAAGTGTCCTCTTCTCCTTCGTGTCGCTGGCATGACCCTGGCACGACTGTAGTGCCAGCGCAGCGACACGAAGAAGAAAAGGAAACTTTTTTAAATCTTGAAGGAAATCATCAAATGACCCCTCCCGCTCTGGGCGGAGCGGAGGGGAGTGTCAGACTCTTACTGACAAAAAACCCACCCGTGTTCCTTAAGTTGCCTGTGCCAGGGGCCACGGTATCTCTTTCGAACAACCCGCGACCCTGGCGGGAAGAAGAGGACACTTACGGTTTAGGACTAAATTTTCGTTCGTTTAGCAATCCTAGAACAGCCCTAGCTTTTTTTTTATCCTGGAAAACGGGCATGTGGCACAACAATGTACTCGTTTTATTACATAACTAGCTGCGCCCTGCAGTTTCACCCGCGTAAATGTCGATCCCGTAGAAATATCGGGATAAAAAGTAGCCTATATGTTAAGGACGCCTTTACGAATTGACGCGCTTCAATTTTAGGTATTGAGTGTTACTACTACACGTGCACGGCTCACACACACAGCGACATGCGCGAAGCGGTGAAATTATGAGTAAACTGACACGACTTGATACTTGAGCCTAATTTTATTTTATTTTTGCCATGTATTTTTTTTAAGTTTACGGTGATTTGTTTTCAAACAGTTTGTAGGTAATGTGAAGTGTTAATATAAGTAGAATGCTATTTACTTAATTTCACTGGACAGTGATTAGTCAAGTACAAGTTGCCAAAGTACCTATGTATTAACAATTTGCGGACGAGCTTATTGAAAACAAATATAAAACAAGCTTGTTTTATTCGGTTTATTTCGTATTTTATATAATAAATTTGCTATGGTATCAAATGCAAGTAGGTTCTCACTAGAAAGAAAATACGTCTATTTGGCACACACCCTACAAGGCAAACAGTACAAATGCTACAATATTCATCACGCTAATATTATAAAGGCGAAAGTTTGTGAGTGTGTGTGTATGTTTATATGTTTGTTCTTCACGCTCAAACGGCTTCACCAATTTTGATAAAATTTTGTATAGAGGTAGCTGACACATATAGGCTACTTTTTATCCGATATTCCCACAGGATCGAAACTTATGCGGGTGAAGCCGCGGGGCAGAGCTAGTTGCTTCATAAATATTTAAAAATTCGTAAAACAAAAACAACGCAATGGATATTATTGAACTGTCAAATCGGAATAGATTGCCATTCCAAGTGTGTTACGCAATTAGGATAACGTACTAAGCAGTGTCGTGCATTGCATAAAGGCATATTAGCAGTGGCTACCTCGATAAATCACCATAAGCCTGTCAATTACATTTTTGGCCGTGCAAAGTGACGGATATTGAGATCGCCGATAGTGAGATAAAAATGAAAATCCAAGATGGCGGTTGTAGTTTTTTTTAATTTTTCATCATGGGTGTCGCTTTTATGGTTTTCAAGGGTGCTAAAACCGATAGTGATGTCCAAATGAAAATCCAAGATGGCGGCTGTATTTTTTTTTAATATTTTTCGTCGTGGGTGTCGTTTTCATGGTTTTCGAGGGTGCTGGAGCCAATAATTAGGTCAAAATGAAAATCTAAGATGGCGGCTGTAATTTATTTTTATCATGGGTGTCGTTTTTATGGTTTTCAAGGGCGCTAAAGCAGATAGTGAGGTCAAAATGAAAATCCAAGATGGCGGCTGTAATTTTTTTTATATTTTTTATCATGGGTGTCGTTTTCATAGTTTTCGAGGATGCTGGAGCCGAAAACAAAGTCAAAATGAAAATCCAAGAGGGCGGCTGTTTTCTTTTTTTTTTTAGATACTTTTGTTTTATGTTTCCGATTAGTGACCGCATCTGCCTAGACTAGACCCAGCCTAGTGCCTGCCTACCTATTCTTAAGGTCTCAACAAAACTAACAAAAGAAGCCCAAACTTGGCACACCTAGCTCAGCTCGGCTATTAGTTCCAGTAGCAGTCTTCGAAGTTCACCTGCAGGTCACTCCATCAAGTCCGGAGGTAAGGTCTCAACATAACTAAGAAAACGAGCCCATACTCGGCACACCTGACTCAGCTCGAATTATTCCGTTCTGATCCCCTGAACCCCCCCTCCACTCCCCCCGCCTCGATCCCCTCCTAGATCGTCTTCTGTTTTAATCTCTGTCTTATCCACTAAAAACTTTCTCATACCGGTTTGAACCGCTTTTTCTTTTGTTTTTGATCCTGAAGGATCGTCAGCAACAAAAATAAGTACAGGGTTTATTGAAATACATAAGCTCGTTATTTCTTATTATAACGGATACGTGTATGTTAGTATTGAGGAACAACGACTCCACATTTTCGTCTTTGTCAAGTCACCGCACCCGGTTTGAACCCTTTTTAATAATTTTACAGATGGCAGATGTGAAAAATGTTACAATTTTTCACATCCGCTATCTTGGATTTTCATTTTGACCCCACCATCGGTTTCAGCACCCTCGAAAACCACAAAATTGACACCCGTCATGAAAAATTGTAACATTTTTCACATCCGCCATCTTGGATTTTTATTTTGACCCCACCATCGGTTTCAGCACCCTCGAAAACCACGAAATTGACACCCATCATGAAAAATTGTAACATTTTTCACATCCGCCATCTTGGATTTTTATTTTGACCCCACCATCGGTTTCAGCACCCTCGAAAACCACGAAATTGACACGCATCATGAAAAATTGTAACATTTTTCACATCGGCCATCTTGGATTTTTATTTTGACCCCACCATCGGTTTCAGCACCCTCGAAAACCACGAAATTGACACCCATCATGAAAAATTGTAACATTTTTCACATCCGCCATCTTGGATTTTTATTTTGACCCCACCATCGGTTTCAGCACCCTCGAAAACCACGAAATTGACACCCATCATGAAAAATTGTAACATTTTTCACATCCGCCATCTTGGATTTTTATTTTGACCCCACCATCGGTTTCAGCACCCTCGAAAACCACGAAATTGACACCCATCATGAAACATTATAAAATTTTTCACATCCGCCATCTTGGATTTTTATTTTGACCCAACCATCGGTTTCAGCACCCTCGAAAACCACGAAATTGACACCCATCATGAAAAATTGTAACATTTTTCACATCCGCCATCTTGTATTTTTATTTTGACCCCACCATCGGTTTCAGCACCCTCGAAAACCACGAAATTGACACCCATCATGGAAAATTATAAAATTTTTCACATCCGCCATCTTGGATTTTTATTTTGACCCCACCGTAGGTTTCAGCACCCTCGAAAACCACGAAATTGACACCCATCAGGGGATCAGACCGGAATAACTCCTCAGCTCGGCTGTTAGTTCCAGTAGCAGTCTTCGAAGTACACCTGCTGTGCAGGTCACTCCAGCAAGTCCGAAACGAAATATGAATTTATAAACCCTACTTACTTCTAGAAAAATTATAAGACTGTGAATCAAATCTTTCCTTGGGTAATAGGTACATACAGAATGCGTGAAGTATCAAGTCTTGTATGTCAAATATTTTGTATCCGTAGAGCGATCTTCTTTTAGCACAAGCTGCTGCTTACAGCCGACACAGAGTCCACTCACAACGGCGGCCGAGCGCAGACTAATATTTCATTACAAATTTTTGTGCAATAAACCGAGACAGTGACCAGTAAAATAACCCTTATTTCAATCCAATAAGATTCACGTATTACAGCTGAATATGTGAAAAAATAGACTCCGATTTTTATTTTTTTCTGAGCTTATTTTTAACATTTTGATAGTTCTTTGGGCTAGCTTTTTGAGTTGAACATTTCTGCTTACATAAAATATTTTAAAATAAATATGTTTATGTTATTAAATAGAAGAAAAATGATCCCAAAGACAGCACGATATCGTCGATTTTGTGTGAAGAGGCAACGGAAATTATTTTTTACTATATTATAAACCAACATTTTAGAATAAAAAATGGCTACCATTTGGAGATGAAAGAGTAATCTATCTGTGGTAATTATTAGTTACATTTGGTTTCGTCTCATTTTGCCGCAAAATGCACCGAAAAACGGCTTATTTTTGTCAGATTCGTAAAGGCGTCCTTAATCCAGCGTGTCAGCTACCTCCATACAAAATTTTATCAAAATTGTTTCAGACGTTTGAGCGCGAAGAAGTAACAAACATATAAACACACACACACACACTCGCAAACTTTCGCCTTTATAATATTAGTGTGAAGTCATCGGGGTCAGCGCAACATGTCTTTTTCTTCCATACTTCTCTATTAGTCGTCATCTCGGTAGTCACCCCCTTTCTAACCATATCATCTTTCACACATTCCATCCATCGTTTCTTTGGTCTTCCCCTACTCTTATAGCCATCGACATCCATACTCAAAACTAATAATAATATTAGTGTGAAGTGTGATAAAATAAATCATCGTGCGCAGTACTCGCAACCGGCACGCGAATATGACCTGCACTGTGCAGCAAGTGAAGTTAGGTGCTTGAGTGCCGAAATACCAGCACCCTTATTGCGTACACACTATTAATCACAATCCAATAATTTTGAAGGATGTTGCTAATCCATTGCTTCATATGTTCGAAAAATTTGTCTGCCCAACAACGTAAATAACGCAATGAATGTTGTTGAACTGTCAAAATGAAAGCCATTGCTACTGATAGTGTACAATTACCCCGCAAATGTAAGAACGTGAACGAGGCACAAGGAGTATGTAAGAGTTCATACACACGAGCGGCATGCTGCCAACGGCAGAGGTAACTGCAGCTGATGACACGGGGCGGCGGCAGCCGTCAACACAGTTCCACGGCAGCCGTCGACGCGTCAGCGGCAGCCGTCGACGCGTCAGCAGCAGCCATCGACGCGTCAGCGGCAGCCGTCGACGCGTCAGCAAACTCAAACTCAAACTCAAAGCATTTATTTCAATTAAACCTTGTACAGGCACTTTTGAATTGTCAACATTAAATAGTCTGTCAGTTAGTCAGAAAGTTGAAGCTAGTTGCCCATTCCAAAACGTAGATCTCTATGGAGAAGAACGGGCAAGAAACTCCATGGACACTCTTTTAAATCAAGTTATTACAAAATCCTGGGTACATTATTCTTGTTGCTTCTATATGTGAGAACATTGTAAAAAAAAAGACAAATGAAGAACAATTCAAAATATAAGATTAAAAATATGCCTTGGCAGTTAAGAGATGACCAGTCTCAACCGACGGCACCCGTTCACGAACATGACGCGTGGATCAGCACCATCCAGCTCAACCATTTTGTAGGGAACCGAATAATCCAAAACACGCGCCCACCATCGGTGAGACATTTAAGTGAGCATGACACGTTCTCAACTGCCATGCTCTTTCAAGTCAACAACAAAAAAAAAATCATAATAAACGGAAACATGGTTCTTACATTTACAAAATTTAAAAAAAAAATGCTTCTAAATTATACAAAACTATAGTTTGCAATTTATTTAAGATGTTAATATAATTTTCAACACACTTGCTCGTAAAGTGGCTCTTATTGAACCGCTTTTAGGTCCATAATGCAGTGTATTAAAAACGCGTGCTTTTTTTTTACTTTAATCCACAAGTGCTTTATTTCCACAGATAACTACTTATTTACTAGTCGGAGATGCGCGCTTTTTTAATCTCATCAATTCACTTTTTTTTTAAATAGTCAGTATTGTCCTTGGTCCCAAAATTAACTAATATTTGTTTACCCGGACAATATAACCGTATAGTTTCCGTTAGAATGGACCCGAACACACGAACCTCCGCCGGCTCGGTACTGGGTCCCATTGGACCCAGGAATTACGACATACGACACCCTACATTGATTTTGTAAATATTTGTTATGCTACCCATCCAATCTTATGAATGTGCGTTAACTAAGAGAGTTGGATAAAAAAACTCTTAAGTTAACGCCATTAAATATTTCATATTTAGCGCGCAAGCATATTAATTTACCTTTATTAAATTCAAGTCTTTAAATGCGATAATCGCCATTTTGTTGACAGTGGTAGTCGAGGCTAAAAAACATAAAAATTGGGGATTTCGAACATCCAAACTCCACCACAGGGGCAGTGGGCAATAATACATAATTTAATTGTTTGACGAATTCATCCATTGTTCAAGTTAAATAAGTAGCGGTAATGAAGTTTTTTGATATTGTTTCGCGCCAATCTGTTATACATTTAACTTTTCACAAATATCACGCACACACATGTAGGTAAGATTTAAAATGTGACAAAATATTATAGATAATATATTATAAACAACACGAAAATGCCCAAATGTTAACGTAATATTGAAGCACAGGTCCATTATCACGTATTAATCATTACCGCTACTCAATTTGTGTTCAAAATCGCCGTCCATTATTGTTTTTTTTTTATAGTAATAATGTGCGAAAGCGATTATGCTAAACGATTTTTTTTTTAATTATCTACTATTATACTTTTAAATCGATACTCGGAAACTGAAATAAAATTATTTTAAGCATTAAATACGATAAGCATTGTTTATAATAATGATTTATGCTCTTGTAATGTTATTTTTAGTTTTTTGGACACTACATATATTGAAACTGAATCAATAGGTAACTGAGGACCTTTGACCATAGTCATTAATTATTGAATTTCGCGCCGAAGTGTTTCTATATTTGAATTTATCTTCGGAATGCGCTCGCCGTGCAAAATTTATTTTTATTTATTGTACTTACTACATATTTATTTTTGATATTTTCTAATAGTTTGCTACAGAATGCCCGGTATATATTTTTTAGGTAGGCTTTAGCAAAAGTGCGGGAATGATGGTCAGGTTTGTATCTTGATCAAAATATGATTTGCGACTCTAACAGGTGCCTACATCTTTACAGAATTATAATCATTCGAAACATTAATACATCTTTCTTATGGAAAAGTTCTTAGGGAAAAAATCTAACTAGAAAGATTCTATTCTAATGACTATAATTCTGTAAATACATATACAGAGCGTTAGGTTAAACGAGGGACATACTTTAAGGGGAGTTAGTACTCATGAAAATGAGCAACTTTTACTATGGGGCCGAACCTGAAATCGCAAAAAAAAATCAGCTGTTCACTACATTTCGACGAGCTATGCGAACATAAATGTAGGAAACGGCTGATTTTTTTTCGCGATTTCAGGGTTCCATCCCATATTAAAAGTTGTTAATTTTCATGAGTACTAACTCCCCTCAAAGTATGTCCCTCGTTTAACCTAACGCTCTGTATATTATAGTCGCAAATCATATTTGATCAAGATGCAACCTGATACTGACCTGCAAATTACAAAAAACGTAAGAAAATTTTAATTATCCACCTAAAATTGTCCGTGGTCCCTACCCGAAACCAAACGGAAAAGACCCTGACTGGCGTTCTATCATTGCGGATTCTCACTGAACGTATGTAGGTATATTTCTCTATGCCAATAGTACTTTCTAATTCCATACTAACTAAACTACAATTGTTTTTTTTTTACAATTGTTTTAACCTGCTCTGTGGTCAGTGCTTTTATTTACACTTGCGCGCGCATTGCTATTGCTGGCTATGCGGAAAGACAAAACCAACGCGCCATTTTCCATACAAGTTAATATTTAACAATACGAGTCTGTTTTTTTCCTCGCAAGTGTGTTGAAAAACGTCGTATGAAACGCGTGTGCATCGATCATTAGACTCTCGGCTTTCTTATCGCACTCGCCTGCGGCTCGCGCGAATAATACCGCCTCGAGCATAATGATCAACATAGCACACATGTATCATAATGTACTATTTCAACACACTTGCTCGTAAAGTGGCTCTTATTGAACCGCTTTTAGGTCCATAATGCAGTGTATTAAAAACGCGTGCTTTTTTTTTACTTTAATCCACAAGTGCTTTATTTCCACAGATAACTACTTATTTACTAGTCGGAGATGCGCGCTTTTTTAATCTCATCAATTCACTTTTTTTTTAAATAGTCAGTATTGTCCTTGGTCCCAAAATTAACTAATATTTGTTTACCCGGACAATATAACCGTATAGTTTCCGTTAGAATGGACCCGAACACACGAACCTCCGCCGGCTCGGTACTGGGTCCCATTGGACCCAGGAATTACGACATACGACACCCTACATTGATTTTGTAAATATTTGTTATGCTACCCATCCAATCTTATGAATGGCGTTAACTAAGAGAGTTGGATAAAAAAACTCTTAAGTTAACGCCATTAAATATTTCATATTTAGCGCGCAAGCATATTAATTTACCTTTATTAAATTCAAGTCTTTAAATGCGATAATCGCCATTTTGTTGACAGTGGTAGTCGAGGCTAAAAAACATAAAAATTGGGGATTTCGAACATCCAAACTCCACCACAGGGGCAGTGGGCAATAATACATAATTTAATTGTTTGACGAATTCATCCATTGTTCAAGTTAAATAAGTAGCGGTAATGAAGTTTTTTGATATTGTTTCGCGCCAATCTGTTATACATTTAACTTTTCACAAATATCACGCACACACATGTAGGTAAGATTTAAAATGTGACAAAATATTATAGATAATATATTATAAACAACACGAAAATGCCCAAATGTTAACGTAATATTGAAGCACAGGTCCATTATCACGTATTAATCATTACCGCTACTCAATTTGTGTTCAAAATCGCCGTCCATTATTGTTTTTTTTTTATAGTAATAATGTGCGAAAGCGATTATGCTAAACGATTTTTTTTTTAATTATCTACTATTATACTTTTAAATCGATACTCGGAAACTGAAATAAAATTATTTTAAGCATTAAATACGATAAGCATTGTTTATAATAATGATTTATGCTCTTGTAATGTTATTTTTAGTTTTTTGGACACTACATATATTGAAACTGAATCAATAGGTAACTGAGGACCTTTGACCATAGTCATTAATTATTGAATTTCGCGCCGAAGTGTTTCTATATTTGAATTTATCTTCGGAATGCGCTCGCCGTGCAAAATTTATTTTTATTTATTGTACTTACTACATATTTATTTTTGATATTTTCTAATAGTTTGCTACAGAATGCCCGGTATATATTTTTTAGGTAGGCTTTAGCAAAAGTGCGGGAATGATGGTCAGGTTTGTATCTTGATCAAAATATGATTTGCGACTCTAACAGGTGCCTACATCTTTACAGAATTATAATCATTCGAAACATTAATACATCTTTCTTATGGAAAAGTTCTTAGGGAAAAAATCTAACTAGAAAGATTCTATTCTAATGACTATAATTCTGTAAATATATATACAGAGCGTTAGGTTAAACGAGGGACATACTTTAAGGGGAGTTAGTACTCATGAAAATGAGCAACTTTTACTATGGGGCCGAACCTGAAATCGCAAAAAAAAATCAGCTGTTCACTACATTTCGACGAGCTATGCGAACATAAATGTAGGAAACGGCTGATTTTTTTTCGCGATTTCAGGGTTCCATCCCATATTAAAAGTTGTTAATTTTCATGAGTACTAACTCCCCTCAAAGTATGTCCCTCGTTTAACCTAACGCTCTGTATATTATAGTCGCAAATCATATTTGATCAAGATGCAACCTGATACTGACCTGCAAATTACAAAAAACGTAAGAAATTTTTAATTATCCACCTAAAATTGTCCGTGGTCCCTACCCGAAACCAAACGGAAAAGACCCTGACTGGCGTTCTATCATTGCGGATTCTCACTGAACGTATGTAGGTATATTTCTCTATGCCAATAGTACTTTCTAATTCCATACTAACTAAACTACAATTGTTTTTTTTTTACAATTGTTTTAACCTGCTCTGTGGTCAGTGCTTTTATTTACACTTGCGCGCGCATTGCTATTGCTGGCTATGCGGAAAGACAAAACCAACGCGCCATTTTCCATACAAGTTAATATTTAACAATACGAGTCTGTTTTTTTCCTCGCAAGTGTGTTGAAAAACGTCGTATGAAACGCGTGTGCATCGATCATTAGACTCTCGGCTTTCTTATCGCACTCGCCTGCGGCTCGCGCGAATAATACCGCCTCGAGCATAATGATCAACATAGCACACATGTTATCATAATGTACTATTTCAACACACCTGCTCGTAAAGTGGCTCTTATTGAACCGCTTTTAGGTCCATAATGCAGTGTATTAAAAACGCGTGCTTTTTAGGGTTCCGTACCTAAAGGGTAAAAACGGAACCCTATTACTAAGACTTCGCTGTCTGTCCGTCTGTCCGTCTGGCCGTCTGTCCGTCTGTCCGTCTGTCCGTCTGTCCGTCTGTCTGTCACCAGGCTGTAACTCAAGAACCGCGATAGCTAGACAGTTGAAATTTTCACAAGTTATGTATATCTGTTGCCGCTATAACAACAAATACTAAAAACAAAATAAAATAAATATTTAAGGGGGCTCCCATACAACAAACGCGATTTTTTTGCCTTTTTTTGCTCGATATCCAAAATGGCAACAGGTAGGCACTTGAAATATTCACAAAATACTCAGTTGTATTTTAACTTTAATAATAAATAATAAAATTAAAATAAAATAAATATTTAAGGGGGGCTCCCATACAACAAACATGTTTTTTTCGGCGTTTTTGCCTTGTGGTACGGAACCCTTCGTGTGCGAGTCCGACTCGCACTTGGCCAGTTTTTTTTTACTTTAATCCACAAGTGCTTTATTTCCACAGATAACTACTTATTTACTAGTCGGAGATGCGCGCTTTTTTAATCTCATCAATTCACTTTTTTTTTAAATAGTCTGTATTGTCCTTGGTCCCAAAATTAACTAATATTTGTTTACCCGGACAATATAACCGTATAGTTTCCGTTAGAATGGACCCGAACACACGAACCTCCGCCGGCTCGGTACTGGGTCCCATTGGACCCAGGAATTACCTACGACATACGACACCCTACATTGATTTTGTAAATATTTGTTATGCTACCCATGCAATCTTATGAATGTGCGTTAACTAAGAGAGTTGGATAAGAAAACTCTTAAGTTAACGCCATTAAATATTTCATATTTAGCGCGCAAGCATATTAATTTACCTTTATTAAATTCAAGTCTTTAAATGCGATAATCGCCATTTTGTTGACAGTGGTAGTCGAGGCTAAAAAACATAAAAATTGGGGATTTCGAACATCCAAACTCCACCACATGGGCAGTGAATAATACATAATTTAATTGTTTGACGAATTCATCCATTGTTCAAATTAAATAAGTAGCGGTAATGAAGTTTTTTGATATTTAATGTCGAGTTTCGCGCCAATCTGTTATACATTTAACTTTTCACAAATATCACACACACATGTAGGTAAGATTTAAAATGTGATAAAATATTATAGATAATATATTATAAACAACACGAAAATGCCCAAATGTTAACGTAATATTGAAGCACAGGTCCAATAACACGTATTAATCATTACCGCTACTCAATTTGTGTTCAAAATCGCCGTCCATTATTGTTTTTTTTTATAGTAATAATGTGCGAAAGCGATTATGCTAAACGATTTTTTTTTTAATTCTCTACTACTTTTAAATCGATACTCGGAAACTGAAATAAAATTATTTTAAGCATTTAATACGATAAGCATTGTTTATAATAATGATTTATGCTCTTGTAATGTTATATTTAGTTTTTTGGACACTATATTGAAACTGAATCAATAGGTAAATGAGGACCTTTGACCATAGTCATTAATTATTGAATTTCGCGCCGAAGTGTTTCTATATTTGAATTTATCTTCGGAATGCGCTCGCCGTGCAAAATTATTTTTATTTATTGTACTTACTACATATTTATTTTTGATATTTTCTAATAGTTTGCTACAGAATGCCCGGTATATATTTTTAGGTAGGCTTAGCAAAAGTGCGGGAATGATGGTCAGGTTTGTATCTTGATCAAAATATGATTTGCGACTCTAACAGGTACCTACATCTTTACAGAATTATAATCATTCGAATCATTAATACATCTTTCTTATGGAAAAGTTCTTAGGGAAAAAATCTAACTAGAAAGATTCTATTCTAATGACTATAATTCTGTAAATACATATACAGAGCGTTAGGTTAAACGAGGGACTTACTTTGAGGGGAGTTAGTACTCATGAAAATGAGCAACTTTTACTATGGGGCCGAACCTGAAATCGCAAAAAAAAATCAGCTGTTCAGTACATTTCGACGAGCTATGCGAACATAAATGTAGGAAACGGCTGATTTTTTTTCGCGATTTCAGGGTTCCATCCCATATTAAAAGTTGTTAATTCTAACGTCTAACCTAACTACTCCTCGTTTAACCTAACGCTCTGTATATTATAGTCGCGAATCATATTTGATCAAGATGCAACCTGATACTGACCTGCAAATTACAAAAAACGTAAGAAAATTTTAATTATCCACCTAAAATTGTCCGTGGTCCCTACCCGAAACCAAACGGAAAAGACCCTGACTGGCGTTCTATCATTGCGGATTCTCACTGAACGAATGTAGGTATATTTCTCTATGCCAATAGTACTTTCTAATTCCATACTAACTAAACTACAATTGTTTTTTTTTTACAATTGTTTTTACATGCTCTGTGGTCAGTGCTTTTATTTACACTTGCGCGCGCATTGCTAGTGCTGGCTATGCGGAAAGACAACCAGAGCGCCATTTTCCATACAAGTTAATATTTAACAATACAAGTCTGTTTTTTTCCTCGCAAGTGTGTTGAAAAACGTCGTATGAAACGCGTGTGCATCGATCATTAGACTCTCGGCTTTCTTATCGCACTCGCCTGCGGCTCGCGCGAATAATACCGCCTCGAGCATAATGATCAACATAGCACACATGTATCATAATGTACTATTATGGGTTACTGTGTAAAATGTTATAATAAAATACCATTCGATATTCTTCAATTAAATGAGAAGAAATTTAAAACATGCATTAAACGCACACTATGTAGACAAGCATATTACAAGTTGGATGATTATATCGTAGATAAAAATGCTTGGCTTAATGCTGGTCCTGCTCCACAGGCACTTGGGCTCACTAGTTAAAATTTCAATATTTGGAAGAGGTGCTTCCCTTTTCCTTTTTCAATATTTCTGACATTACGAACATAACTTTTTTATTTTATTCAATCCAGTTTTAATTGTTGAATTACTGCAATATTAGATACCTCTTCCTGTTTGGTAGTAATAGTACATTATGATACATGTGTGCTATGTTGATCATTATGCTCGAGGCGGTATTATTCGCGCGAGCCGCAGGCGAGTGCGATAAGAAAGCCGAGAGTCTAATGAGCGATGCACACGCGTTTCATACGACGTTTTTCAACACACTTGCGAGGAAAAAAACAGACTTGTATTGTTAAATATTAACTTGTATGGAAAATGGCGCTCTGGTTGTCTTTCCGCATAGCCAGCACTAGCAATGCGCGCGCAAGTGTAAATAAAAGCACTGACCACAGAGCATGTAAAAACAATTGTAAAAAAAAAACAATTGTAGTTTAGTTAGTATGGAATTAGAAAGTACTATTGGCATAGAGAAATATACCTACATTCGTTCAGTGAGAATCCGCAATGATAGAACGCCAGTCAGGGTCTTTTCCGTTTGGTTTCGGGTAGGGACCACGGACAATTTTAGGTGGATAATTAAAATTTTTTTACGTTTTTTGTAATTTGCAGGTCAGTATCAGGTTGCATCTTGATCAAATATGATTCGCGACTATAATATACAGAGCGTTAGGTTAAACGAGGAGTAGTTAGGTTAGACGTTAGAATTAACAACTTTTAATATGGGATGGAACCCTGAAATCGCGAAAAAAAATCAGCCGTTTCCTACATTTATGTTCGCATAGCTCGTCGAAATGTACTGAACAGCTGATTTTTTTTTGCGATTTCAGGTTCGGCCCCATAGTAAAAGTTGCTCATTTTCATGAGTACTAACTCCCCTCAAAGTAAGTCCCTCGTTTAACCTAACGCTCTGTATATGTATTTACAGAATTATAGTCATTAGAATAGAATCTTTCTAGTTAGATTTTTTCCCTAAGAACTTTTCCATAAGAAAGATGTATTAATGATTCGAATGATTATAATTCTGTAAAGATGTAGGTACCTGTTAGAGTCGCAAATCATATTTTGATCAAGATACAAACCTGACCATCATTCCCGCACTTTTGCTAAGCCTACCTAAAAATATATACCGGGCATTCTGTAGCAAACTATTAGAAAATATCAAAAATAAATATGTAGTAAGTACAATAAATAAAAATAATTTTGCACGGCGAGCGCATTCCGAAGATAAATTCAAATATAGAAACACTTCGGCGCGAAATTCAATAATTAATGACTATGGTCAAAGGTCCTCATTTACCTATTGATTCAGTTTCAATATAGTGTCCAAAAAACTAAAAATAACATTACAAGAGCATAAATCATTATTATAAACAATGCTTATCGTATTAAATGCTTAAAATAATTTTATTTCAGTTTCCGAGTATCGATTTAAAAGTAGTAGAGAATTAAAAAAAAAATCGTTTAGCATAATCGCTTTCGCACATTATTACTATAAAAAAAAACAATAATGGACGGCGATTTTGAACACAAATTGAGTAGCGGTAATGATTAATACGTGTTATTGGACCTGTGCTTCAATATTACGTTAACATTTGGGCATTTTCGTGTTGTTTATAATATATTATCTATAATATTTTATCACATTTTAAATCTTACCTACATGTGTGTGTGATATTTGTGAAAAGTTAAATGTATAACAGATTGGCGCGAAACTCGACATTAAATATCAAAAAACTTCATTACCGCTACTTATTTAATTTGAACAATGGATGAATTCGTCAAACAATTAAATTATGTATTATTCACTGCCCATGTGGTGGAGTTTGGATGTTCGAAATCCCCAATTTTTATGTTTTTTAGCCTCGACTACCACTGTCAACAAAATGGCGATTATCGCATTTAAAGACTTGAATTTAATAAAGGTAAATTAATATGCTTGCGCGCTAAATATGAAATATTTAATGGCGTTAACTTAAGAGTTTTCTTATCCAACTCTCTTAGTTAACGCACATTCATAAGATTGCATGGGTAGCATAACAAATATTTACAAAATCAATGTAGGGTGTCGTATGTCGTAGGTAATTCCTGGGTCCAATGGGACCCAGTACCGAGCCGGCGGAGGTTCGTGTGTTCGGGTCCATTCTAACGGAAACTATACGGTTATATTGTCCGGGTAAACAAATATTAGTTAATTTTGGGACCAAGGACAATACAGACTATTTAAAAAAAAAGTGAATTGATGAGATTAAAAAAGCGCGCATCTCCGACTAGTAAATAAGTAGTTATCTGTGGAAATAAAGCACTTGTGGATTAAAGTAAAAAAAAAGCACGCGTTTTTAATACACTGCATTATGGACCTAAAAGCGGTTCAATAAGAGCCACTTTACGAGCAAGTGTGTTGAAAAAGAAGTTTTTACTTTAGACAATCTGAAACGCGGTTGACCTAATTTGTCCCTATTTCTAGTATTAAAATTATGCCTGTCACTTATCTTACTAAAAAGATGTAGGTTTTTTCGAACGTACATAATGTTTTCATATATATGTTATGGGCAATTTGATAAGTCCGGGCACTATTAATAATGGCCGGTCTGTATTCATAATGCCCGACTCAATTGGGCAATGTGATTAAAACAGCATGATTAATCACTTTTCCCGGCCATTATGAATAATGCCCACCCTATCTTGGGCAAAGTAATAAATTAGGTGAACAGTAATGTTTTTGTTTATTAAAAATGCTATGACCAGTCAATTTCGTACCTACGTGCGGTCGGCTGCCGGCAATACCGACGAGTTCAGTGTGGCTGTAGGCTTGCACCAGGGATCGGCTTTAAGTCCTTACCTCTTCCTGTTGATTATGGACGCTCTTATGTCGGACATCCAGGAGGAGGCAACCTGGCGCATGTTGTTTGCCGATGACATTCTCCTTGTCGGTGAAGATGGACCTGAGATCCAGAGCAGATTAGAGAAATGGCAACAGAAGCTGGGGAACGTTGGCTTGAAAATCAGCAGAACCAAAACCGAATATGTGTTCTGCGATTTCGGCTGTCTCTCCAGTTCTGGAGCTATAGCACTTGATGGTGCACTTCTTCCAGTCATTTCCGACTTTCGGTATCTCGGTTCACTCGTGCAAAGCCATGGCGAAGTGATGGCACACTGGATGGATGAAATGGCGGCAGGTCACGGGAACAATCTGCGACTCCCG
Organism: Mesoligia furuncula; assembly: GCA_916614155.1. Lineage (NCBI taxonomy): Eukaryota > Metazoa > Arthropoda > Insecta > Lepidoptera > Noctuidae > Mesoligia > Mesoligia furuncula. The sequence goes on from OU744795.1 coordinate 7,328,135, forward strand.
CATTCCCCTTAAACTTAAGGGGAAGATATATAAAACCATGATTAGACCTGCTAACATCATCAACTACCGAGATGACGACTAATAGAGAAGTATGGAAAAAAAAGACATGTTGCGCCGACCCCAAATAAATTGAGATAAGGGCAGGAGAATGATTGCTCATATCGGCAGAAGGCTGTTGATCGGCTGCTCGTGGGTTTTCATTTATTATGTCCACACTCACAGTGGATTGCTGATTTTCTGGTAGACTATCGGCAGAATGTTGTTCCAGTTCAAAAGAAGGCTGTTGATCGTCGAGGTTGAACTCTACACCTTAGTCAAAATAATATGGCTTGGCCATTTCGCTACATTCACATGAGCGTAAGGTGAAAAACTCTCATACTGTTAATGGTTCTTGTAGTAACGAAACGGCCAAACCAGATATTTTGACTAAGGTGTAGAGTTTGCGAAGTCAGGCCTTGTAGAGTTAGGGCGTGTAGAGTTAGAAGCTTGGCTCTACATGAGATCTGATTACTTTTTGACAGTGCGAGCTACATGGTCTCGTCTTGGCAACATTTAACATGAAATGTTTTTGTGGGATTATTCATACTGCCCGGTCCAGGTGATAAATTCAAGCTATCTCAAACACTGACTTATTACATGGACCAAGGGCCGTCGGGCATTATTAATAATGGCCGGTCCAAGTGATAAATTAATCACTTTGCCCATAGCTCTTGGGCATTATTAATAATAGCCGGTCCTTATTAATAATGCCCAGTTAATCACGTTGCCCGTAACATATATATTGACAAGGAACCGTCATGATGTTAATTTCTTTAAACAGCGGCAGCCGTCGACGCGTCAGCGGCAGCCGTCGACCTATAGTGACACTTGACATACACGACGGCTGCCGCTGATCTTCGAAGTTGAAATGTCGACGGCTGCCGTCGACGCGTCGATGGTTGCCGCCGACGCGCGTCGACGGCTGCAGTTACCTCTGCCGTTGGGAACATGCCGCTCGTCTGTAAGCGCTCTTAGGATCGTAGCAGGTGGCGTTCTGTAGTTTCTACCTAACCCCATAGGAAAAAGGCGTAAGTTTATTTACGTACCTATCTATCATGGCTGATTCTATTTAATTCTATTTTTCAATTCAATTCAATTCAATTTTTCAATTCAATTCCATTTTTATTCAGTTACAATTCAGATTGCGTTCGAATATAACGTCACACTAACTGATTTCCAACCCAAAAAACACGACCTCTACTAAAAAATATAGGTCGTATTTTCGGATAAATATCTCGTCATGCTGCTTTACAAGGACCCAATACCCCTTTTCCAATAATTGAGCACAATTCCCATTCCCGGGTAGGGGTAGCGTACCTTCTGAGAATTGTTAAATCCGTCCAAGGAGGATTTTATTTACAAGCTAACAGCGCCCCGCGTTTTTACCCGCATAAGTTTCGATCCCGTAGGAATATTGGGATAAAAAGTATAATATGTAAAATCAAAGTGATCTTTAGTGACCTTAAAACAAGCTGTCAAAATAGAAAAAAAAATAATTACACACTTTAGCACAGATTATAAGGCTCACAACATATTCTGCAAACTCACAATGGTCTTTATTTTCGATTCAATAAGGTTAATGTTAGGTTGCTGCACTTGCTGCTGTCAGAGCTAAATTAACTCAAAGAACTATTAGGTTCCTTTGAATATTGCGAGGGCTAATCCCGGCTATAAACTACCTGTATGCTAAATTTCATCCAAATCCGTTGAGATTTTTTTGCGTGAAAGAGTAACAAACATCCATCCATCCATCCTTGCAAACTTTCGCGTTACAATTTCCAGATTGAAAATGGCCACAGGCGCGTTATTATAGGTAAATAATATCGGATGCGTTATTGCAATAGGCTGTTTTCAGTAAGTACCAGACGCCAGCACATCAAACTACTACAATCTGTCAAATTTCTTAATAGATTTTCAACTTTATCGCTAAAGCATAAGGTTCAAAGTTGATGGGGAAAATTTGACAGTTTCGGGTAGCTTGATGTGCTGTCATCTGTACGTTTTGTATTAGGACGGCCACGAAGTAACACACTGCTGCGATAATAACGACGCAATAGAAGAAGGACGCTTGCGTCCCGCCGTCCTGCGATATTCCGAAATCTGAGTTCTTACAACTAGGTGCTAGAAAATAACGTATCCGATATTACCGACCGATAATAACGCGCCTGTGGGGGAGAGCCTTTAATCCTTAATTTTGACAATTCTCAACTGAACACATGATTCCTGATTTGACAGTTCGTTAGTGAGTGCGATTATAGCTTAAGAACAATTTATTCGATTCACTAAAATGTACCAATAAACGACCCAAATACGAAATAGGACTAAGGGCTGATTTTACCAACGCCAGATATTTTTATTCGATGAATAATTTCGAATTTTTGACAGATCTTCCATACAAAATCTGTCAGACGTCCATTTTATTTCACTAATTAAAATTATCGGTCAATTGAAAAATCAACCCTAAGTATTTTATTTACCTCTGATTTTGCATCACTGTCAAAATCAAAGTGATCTTTATTGACCTTAAAATAATAATGTTGCTGTTGGGTTGCTGCCACTTACAAGCTGTCAAAATAGAAAAAGTAGGTAGGTACATGCATTTAGCACTTTAGCACAGACTAAAAGGCTCACAACATATTCTGCAAACTCACAATGGTGTTTATTTTCGATTCAATAAGGTTAATGTTAGGTTGCTGCACTTGCTGCTGTCAGAGCTAAGTAATAATAATAATAATATTTATTGAGCAAACATTTGAGTACAAAATAACAATATACTACAGCAATACATAGAACAGAGACATAGGCATGTTAGAGTGGAGAGCAGGGCAAGACCCAGTCCCGTGCTAGGAATTAACCTGTATTACAGGAACTAGGCAATGCTCCGTCCTCTCACTAAAAACTAGTTAACTCGAAGATAAATATTTATATTTTTTTTTTTTTATTATATCAAAATTAAATTAAAAATAAACTCGAAGAACTATTAGGTTCCTTTGAATATTGCGAGGGCTATAGTTCAATTTTCTATTCCGTGGTTCAAACGTTCGAAGGTAAACGTCATTTCCGTATTTTTACGAGAAGCAAAATAAGCCCCTTCGCACATGGCGTCGTATCGTAAGCGTATCGTAGAACGCGCGAAGTACGAGAGCAATACGAGCAGGAACATTTTCAAACAAGTCCGCACACGAGGCGGTGTTGCAGCGTATCGTATGAGGTGTTCATTGTCATTACGATAGTCGTAGCGTACTGGCGTAAAACGGACAGTTCACGTGCAGCAACAAACAATCTTTTCTTGTAATTATTTGCGATGTATGGATGGATCCAATGAGCACGTCGCTTTCTACTTCTAACGAAATCAAATAACAAGAAATCCTCTTCGTCTTAAGAGAAGGTAAGGTCATCAATAAATTCCCCAAACACATCTGGTACGCTTGACGTCATGATTTCAACTGAAATATTACAAAACGATACGTCTACGCGACGATTCGTTTGTAGAACACTCCGCGTCTCGTGCGCGTAGCGTAATTACGATACGCGCACGAGACAACTACGCCTACGACCCATGTGCGAAAAGCCTAAGCCCCTTCGCACATGGGTCGTAGGCGTAGTCGTCTCGTGCGCGACCTACGCCAACGCCGCTACACGCAACGCGGCTTTTCGCGTGTGCGAAAAGCCTTTGGCTTTTCGCACACGGGTCGTAGGCGTAGTTGTCTCGTGCGCGTATCGTAATTACGCTACGCGCACGAGACGCGGAGTGTTCTACAAACGAATCGTCGCGTAGACGTATCGTTTTGTAATATCTCAGTTGAAATCATGGCGTCAAGCGTACCAGATGTGTTTGGGGAATTTATTGATGACCTTACCTTCTCTTCAGACGAAGAGGATTTCTTGTTATTTGATTTCGTTAGAAGTAGAAAGCGACATGCACATTGGATCCATCCATACATCGCAAATAATTACAAGAAAATATTGTTTGTTATCCACCAACCCGCACTGGGCCCACGTGGTGGATTACGGCCCACTCCCTCTCACCGAGAGGAGGCCTGTGTCGCAGCAGTGGGAACATTATAGGCTGATCATGTTATGTATTGTTTGTTGCTGCACGTGAACTGTCTTACGTTTTACGCCAGTACGCTACGACTATCGTAATGACAATGAACACCTCATACGATACGCTGCAACACCGCCTCGTGTGCGGACTTGTTTGAACATGTTCCTGCTCGTATTGCTCTCGTACTACGCGCGTTCTACGATACGCTTACGATACGACGCCATGTGCGAAGGGGCTTAATCGTCTTATATTATTCGTAGCGTAAATTTTGTAGTTTATTTTTTATTCGGGAAAAATGCAGCACAAGTATTAAAATGTATAACGTAAACGCTCACATGGCTTATTATTTTGGATGAGCTATTCCTCTCTACGTTTTAAAATAAATAAATGTGTATGGTATCTACATTTCAAATGTTCGTCTACAATATTTAGAAACATACTTTCCCAACTCCCACCAATCACCGGAAAGCCATGGAAATTCGCAATTTAAATTCCGTAAAGAACGCGCGATTAGGCTCGAACGCGCGCCAAAATCCTCAACTTAAACGCGTAAGTAATAATAAATAGGTAGTAATAAATATGCTATTTATTATTCTAAGAATTGACCAATAACCATCATTGGCGAGTGACGAGTACTTTACGAGGTGTATGAAGGCCGCGTACAGATATAAAAATAAATTATAATGTTGTTAAAATATACTCTGTGACGTGCCGTGGCCCGTTTGGCTATGTAGTACATACTAATGCCATGCCCGTGAGCCATGACGCGCGCCTGCGTCCTGTTCGAATTAAAAAGTTATATTTCCCGCCATTCTTTGTAAATGGAACGTGAAATATAAAATTTAAAAAAATATATATATTTACGTCCACGGATTATTTTCTTTATTTAATAAAGCTATCATAAGACTGCGGTGGCTCGAATGACGTCACTGAAACGTTATTTATGAAAGTAAGCTGGGGAATGAAATTATTATTCTAGAGAGCGTTTTTTAACACCATAAAGTCAAATGCCGCGGCCATAATTTTCATGTCAGCCGTCACTGCGACTATGTATGTGCAAGAAGCCTATAGATAAAAATGGAGGCAACACTCTCTCACTCTCTAAATACCTAAGTAAAGATGACTGTGAAAGGACACTCTCTTTCTAAATACACACATAACGAGACAGTGATATGTGTTTTCTTTGTCATATGTATGTATTTAGAAAGAGAGTGTCCGACGTCCGACCACAGTAGTCTTCACTTTGGTATTTAGTGTTGCCTCCACTTTTATCTATAAGCTTCTTGGGTATATGGAAACCGTAGCTTTAGTTTTCCGATTTCACTTTTCCACTGGAGTACTTATCTCTATTTTTAATCTAGAATCTAGAAGTGTGGTATTATGTGTACTCTGCCTAGTACCAACCCTCTCAAATAGCTAGTCATTTTTCACTTATTTTTTTCGCCAATTTTCGTTTTGGAAACCAAGCTGTTTTAATTAAATCCGGCAAATACAAAGTACGGGCTGCTACAGGAATTTCTCAGTCGCAGCCCGGATTCTGTATTTGTGCCCGTTGATAGCAATAGAGCAGTGGTGGCCCAGTCAGGCGCTTTACTTTGTGTAAATTGTTTCATCACCACTGCTCTCAAAACCCTCAAAACAAAAGAAAATCGGCATGTCCTAGAACCAAAAATTCGAAGACATATGACATCTACCAACACGCGCTGTGCCCGCGTGGTAGATTACAGCCCACTCCCACTCCCACCACCCCCACTCCCACTCTCGATGAGAGGACGCTTGTGTCCCAGCAGTGGGAAAATTATGGGCTGATTGTGCATATGTCAATGGCCTCGCCCCCTATTGTATGGAACTTAAACATAACTGGCGAAATGATGGGTGTTGGTACTATAGGTACACTTCTTTCGTTTCCTTCAGGGAATACAAGGGGGGAGGGGGTTATGTCATGATACAAAGTGCAACGTTGTAACGGACCAATATTTGTTCTCAAACGAGAGCTTAATGTAATTTTCAAGCTTCCTTCCGCATTTGATGACTATCTTCCGCTCACTTTCCAGAGCGGATTTAATTGACTTTGAAGGTTGAACCCACAAAGTGTGTACTGTTTCTCTATAGCAATTGCGAATATCTAACATATAACAATATAACCACGCCTGATGTTCAGCAAAAACTTTGAAATTTAATCCCTATAAAAATAAAATTTAATACAAACTAATGAAATTCTATAATTTCTTATCTCTTGTCACCATAGCATAATCAGCCTACAAATGCTGCTGGGACACAGGCCTCCTCTCGGTGAAAAGGAGTGGGCCGTAATTCACCACGCGAGCCCAGTGAGGGTTTGTGGATGTCACTTAACATGCTTTAAATTTTTCGGTTCTAGAACATGCCGGTTTCCTCACGATGTTTTCTTCATCGTTTTGAGAGCAGTGACCTTGAGCTAGGTACCTATATTGTCATATGAAATAAGCTCATGCCACGGTGAAGTATTGACCAGTCAGCAAAATAATAGCTAAGCTAACTGCCCAGGATGAGCCAGACGTAATTAAGTACCATATATCGGTGATGCAAGTTCTCGAAATGGTGATCTTCGCGACGCGATGATCCTCTCTACGTGGACGATAATGAGCAACATTTCATTTACTAAGCCATTTATGAATTTAAAGTAAATAACTAGAGAGCTTTTATTTTGGCTTCCTACGTAGACGTTCAGCTAAATGAGTGATGCAAGCATTATCTGTGACGCTTTTCTTCGACGGTAATAGCCTGGTTAAAATTTTTTCAGTCAATGCGCTGACGGTTGAACGATCTGACGCATTTCGACGTAAACTATGACGATATAATGCATGGGCGTGAAGACTGGCTAATAAAAACTAATTTACAGGTTATTGATTTTTTAAAAAAGCTCTATGAAGGTAGTCCGCGAAATTCAAATTTTCTTACGTTTTTTGCAAATTTGCAGGTCAGTATCAGATTGTTTGTTTATTAAAATATGATTCGTGATAGATAAATGGCTATTTGCAAATTAGCGCCGTGCCACGTTTCTATTAAAAAGTTTTTGACATTTGAGTTGGCGGGAAATAGTTTTCATGAAAAATGGCGGGAAGTAAATTGGTGCTAAGTGCAAGTGAGATTATTAATTACTGTTGAATGTTTATGCTGTAAATCTGTTTTAATGTGACAAATATAAATGTCAACGCATGATATTTAAATTAATTTAATGAAATTGTCATTTCGAAAACATGAAAATACAGCTGTATGCCAAACGAAAAGGTACAAATGACAGTTTAACCTGCGTAACTAACTTTCAATCACAATCCGAGGAATTCAGATGAAATACCTAATCCATTGCTTCATAGGTTTGAAAATTCATCTCATCATCTGCCTGGCCTTTTCCCAACTATGTTCGGGTCGGCTTCCAGTCTAACCGGATGCAGCTGAATACCAGTATTTTACATGGAGCGACTGCCTATCTGACCTTCACAACCCAGTTAATGCGATATCCCTTGGTAAGACTGGTTGTGACTTTCGGGCTTCTATCTACCCCTAACGACTGTCAAAGATCCACGAATGACAGCCGGGACCAACGGCTTAACGTGCTTTCCGAGGCACGGAGGGGTCTCGGTATGTAAATATGGTCACCCATCCACAGACCAACCGCGACAAGCGTAGCTTAACCTGATCGATTGACCTGTGCGACTGTTATTATTTATCTTTCAGAATAAAAAGCATTGCGATCGATTGCCATTTCATGTGTTACGCAATTAACCCGCTGGTTTAATAAAGATTACCTTGTTTATGGTTACTAAGGGCCTAAGAATAACCACACTCTTTAAAACAAGCAATGTAATAAAATTGAGAGAGTATCAATTAAATCTAACAACTATTTTGATGCGAGGATCATCTGTTAGTGCATGCTTAGCGTGTGTAAACAAGACGTTTAAAAAAAATGGCGGCTCGTCAAATTTTGGCGCGCTGCCATAGACAACGTAGATCGTAAATGATTCAATAGGTACGAGTATTCGTTTCTTCTGCCTATTAGAATAGGCGCGTGGAATCGTCGGTGTTGAGGTTGGATTTGCTCAACTTTATTGTGTACAAGCCGTGTCTCTATGAATACTGTCATGTCCTATTTACTTCGTTAAGGGGTTAATTAAAAAAATAAATGTTATGGTTCTAGCTTCACCGGTTTAGGTTATGCGTTGTCTGTCAGTGAAAGAATGAATAAAAGTGATGACTTAAACGGTTTACCAACTCAAAGCTGAATTATTTCTGTTACTATTACTTAAATCTCTGTAAGTCTGTGAATTTATGACAGTAACCATTTTATTTGTGTTCGTAGCACAAAGCCTTCTATTGTTCAATATTTTCAAGTAACCGGTAGTAAATTCAGGAAATTAATTGTTCATCAAATGGATTACCAACCTAAATTGTTCGTGTATTCAAATCGCAGCTGTCACTCTTTGACAGTTGTATGAAATGGCTCTTAGATGGCAAATTGGCGCCTACAATCCAAGGCACCTCTCTGGAATGCGGCCCCACACGGTACTGAACAGTACGAGTGTCGCTAGAGCGCCAGGTGCCTGTCAAGTTTAGAAACAATTATTATCCCTGACTATTGACTAAAGAAAGATGCATGAAGAAGCCTCCTCGTGTAGCGCAGTTTGTTCCGCCAGTTACTCAACTGAACCGAGCGCTCGGCGCATCCTGGACAGTCACACCCAACACTACCTATCTTCTGGGCACACTCGTTCCATCATTGACCTTATCCAACGCTTTTCATCAGGCGTAATCGATCTCAAGAGCGGGCCCATCAAGCAATAAAAAAAATGAAATTTTCCGGAATTTTCCACAACTTTGTTTTACAAAAGGTCAAAACTTTAAGCACATAAATCGCCCGTTACAGTTAAATATAACATTTCATACTAACTTAGTATAATTATGTACATAGATCTATTTACACAATTTAGGCCATGTACAAATAAACATACGCTTCTAGCCTCTCCCCTCTCCTATTCAACGAGGACAATAAAAATGTTAGAACGTCTTATTTTATTAAAGTTGACTGTAATAATAGGTACTGTCATTAACATGTAGTTAATAATATGACCAGACACGTTTCCATAGTTAAAATAACATGCTGTATTGCTGTATGGCGTTCCAGCTGGAGGATAAATAAATAACATGTACGAAAAATAAAGACAAAAGGAAACGTTATTAAAACTATGTGATGACTATATCCGGATGTTATTTTGCAGTTATATTATACAGTCGTCGAGTGACACCTGTCAGTTCGACAATTCTAGTAGCTAATAAAGATCAAATTCGCAAAACACGTATTCTTTATGAAACTGACAGATGTCAAGTACGCGTTTTCTGGTCAGCCGCACTGTAAGTATAGTAGAGGTCTACCAGAATCTAATGGCAAAAAAACATTGTGATTTTCATACATTGGCAATGTCAATCCATAAGAAAATCACAAATTTTTTTTTGCCTTGAGGTTCTGGTAACCCTATAACTGCTCGTACTCTTGCAGTTTAAAATACTGGTAGGTATCCGGCTGCATCCAGTTGAGACTGAAAGCTGACCCCAACATATTTGGGAAAGGTTAGGGAGATTGATGCATACTTCACTGCGTATACTACTAATTGACGGTACGATTCGATAGTTTAGCCTGTGCTTTAGCCGAGAAAATACACGAATAACCCGGTAATTGGTTTTCAATCGGGAATTAAAGGACCTTTACAGGGCTCGGTACGTATTAGCTGAAATGTCAACAGTTCAGGGTAAAAAAATATTGATAAGTATCTCATCGTATTTCTAAGGAACAGAAATCCTAGCTGACCTTTTGAAAAGCTTTAGTAAGATTTGATATTCTCTGATCATAGATTTCAAAATGCTCTTAGCTGACCTTTTGAAGTAGGTAAGATTTGATATTCTCTGAATATCAATCAATCAATCATCAATGCAATCATCAATCATTTCAATGCTTCTCGTAGAATTGGGGCGAAAATTGGTAGCTACCTAATTTGATTGTTACCAAGATGCAAAGAGCATCCATGTGTGTTTGTGTGGTGCCGGACTTAAAGAATAGCACCACCCCATACTTCCCGTGGGTGTCGTAAAAGGCGACTAAGGGTCGTACCGGAGAATGGGCAGCAGTGTTCTCTATGCATTCCACCACCATACTATACTGCGATCGCCAACCCGCCTGCCAAGCGTGGCGATTATGGCAAACCCCCCCAACTTGGGGGAGGCCTATGTCCAGCAGTGGACGTCTTTCGGCTGAAATGATGATGATGAAGAGCATCCATGGAGTTTCTTGCCCGTTCTTCTCCATTGCTACCTACTACGCTTTGGAATGGGCGACTAGCTTCTTATTCCTGACTGACAGACACCTTGACAATTCAAAAGTGCCCGTAACGGGTTTTGTTGAAAATAAATTCCGGAGTTAATTGCGTAAAACACTAACAGTAGCAATGGGTTTTATTTTGACAGCTCAACAACATTCATTGGGTTATTTAGGTCGTTGAGCAGACAAATTTTCGAAAATATTAAGGGGCTTATAGGACCTAAACACAAAAAACGCAAGATTTATAAACAATAAAAGTATATGATCGACTACAGTAAACAAAATCAGAAAAATATATGATATTCTTCAGGATATAATTATGCTAGGTAGATAGTGTGTTAAAAACATAATACAACTAATTTGATACGATAGAAAATAATCATAAAGATACCTCTAAAAACTTTCTTTTTACAATAATAATCTGACAAAATATCATAATGATTGTATGTATTATTAGTATGGTTTATACTAATAATACATACAATCATTATGATATTTTGTCAGATTATTCTACAAGCAACATACTCAAATACTAGTGTTTTAATTTTTTAGTCCAAACAATAGATATTTTGTAATTAAATAATTGCTTCATATTTTTCAATAAATTACCAGTATTGTGTCATCGCGCTTCTCTTTCTTTTCTATGCAGTCCGACAGTGACCGCGCTTTAGATCATGTAAGCCCCTTAAGCAAATAGCTGCGACCCGCAGTTTCACCCGCATAAGTGTCGATCCCGTGGGAATTTCGGTAAAAAAAAGTAGTCTATATGTTAGTCCAGGGTGTCAGCTACCTCCATACAAAATTTTATCAAAATTGGTCCAGCCGTTTGAGCTTGAAGAAGTAACAAACATATAAACACACACACTCACAAACTTTCGCCTTTATAATATTAGTGTGATGGATTAGCAATATTTTTCAAAATGATTGAGATTGTGATGAAGAGTGGGTGCTGATCTATTATTTTTATAGATGATTAGCTTCTGCCCGCGACTTAATCCGCGTGAAATTTCACCGTCCCCCCATTCACCCTCTTAGGGGTGGAATTTCGAAAAACCCTTTCTTATTGGATACCTACTGTTCACCCAAGAACACCCTCCAAGTTTCATGTCTCTAGGACCAGCGGTTTGGGCTGTGTGTAGATATATCACCCAGTCAGTCAATCAGTGAGTGAGTCAGTCAGTTTACCATTATATACAGGGTTATTGGTAAAACATTAACAACCTCTTAAGAGGTCATTGTACTCATCATTATGAATAACTTTTACTATGGAACCAAATCTGAAATCGCGAAAAAAAATCAGCTGTTCCCTACATTTTGACGAATTATACGAACATTATCTATGTAGGGAACGGATGATTTTTTTTTCGCGATTTCAGGTTTGGTCCCTTAAAAGTTGTTCATAATGATGAGTACAATGACCTCTTAAGAGGTTGTTAATGTTTTACCAATAACCCTGTATATATAGATCAGAAATGATTGAAAAAATACATAATTTATTATTTTCTGGCCTTTGAAGCAAATCTTCATTATAATTAACAGTTTATGATCAAGCTAAATTTCCAATCCATAGTGTACGGACGCCATCGTTACAGCATATAAATAAAACAAACGCCATACGTCCAACAATTACACTCCACACAATGTAAAACCATAGACAAAGCGTGACGTCAGTAGTGCGTCATACAGTAAGTAGGTCACCACGGAGCCATAGAGAATGGAAGCAGCTTTGAATCACAATGACCACTTCGTCACGGAGCAACTTCGGGTTTTTCTTAACATTTTTCATGGTTGTTTTACTGAAATGTCAAGATGAAAATTGATGTTAAATATTTAGTTGTAAAAATTTGGAAGTTTGTTGGTAAAGTTTTCCGAAGTAATTTTTTTTTAAATAAAACAGTAGCACGCCATTGCGTCAAGTATTCTTTGCTAATATTTAAAATAATAACAATAATATGTACATTTATATGAAAAAATAAGTAAAATAATAATACGGCATCAAAAAATTCGTCCGCATCGCTGTCAACAGGAACAGTGCCCAAAAGGCTAGCAGCATTGCCACGTTGAATGGCAATGCTAATTCTTTGGCCAAGAATTAGGCCAGCCCTCTGGTCACGTGAAGAGTTGACTAACCGCTTGGCGATATCTCGAAAAACCAAGTGGGCACTCGGACCCCATGGCCCTAGTGTTTCAATCCCAGAATTCTTTTCAATTTTCCATCACCTGACTAGTTTTTTCCTAACTATGTTGGATGCAGCTGGGTACTAGTGTTTTATATGGAGCGATTGCCTATCTGACCTCCACAACTCAGTTATAATACGATACCCTCAGCTTATTAAGAACGGTTGCCAGACTTGCGGGCTTCTGACGACCTGTAACGACTGCCAAAGATCCACGAATGACAGCCGGGACTAACGGCTCAACGTACTTTTCCTAGACACTGAGATGTCTTGGTACGTATAGATGGTCACCCATCGACGGACCAACCGTAGCAAGCGTAGCTTAACCTGATCGAGAGACCCGTGTGGCTGTTATTACTTAGCCACAAGTCCCTCTTTCTTTTCATTTTACCAAGATAATCGAAAATTCTGAAATTGCCGCACATAATTTTTATTTGCAGCAATTTTCCAGTTATACAGGGTTATTGGTAAAACCTCATAAGAGGTCATCGTACTCATCATTATGAACAACATTTACTATGCGACCAAACCTGAAATCGCAAAAAAAAAATCAGCTGTTCCCTACATTTATGTTCGTTATAAGGCCGCTATCCCACTGGCGTTGTACGAGCGACGGCGTCTCTCGAACATCAGCGCAGCGTCAACGTCGCGTCGTCGCCTGACAAGCATTAACGTCCGCTGAACGCGACGTCAACGTCGCGTCTGCGCAACGTTAACGTTGCGTTTGTTGGCAACAGGTACAATCACGCCGTCCTGCTCTGACCGTGTGGGTACGGGCGGGGGCTTGTACGCCTCAAATACTATCATGTGCGCGACGTTAACGTCGCGTTCAGCGGACGTTATTGCTTGTCACGCACAGACGCAACGCTAACGTCGCGTCTGCGCGGCGTCGACGCTGCGCAGATAAAACGCAGTTTTTTTCGCGATATAGGTTTGGTCCCAAAGTAAAAGTTGTGCATAATGATAAGTACAATGACCTCTTAAGAGGTTGTTAATGTTTTACCAATAACCCTGTATATTAAATAAAGTAAAAACAATCGTCACACATTTGACTGCCTCCACTATCATACAATAATAGTAACTACCTATATATAATCATCCCATAACTCGACATTATCAATCATCTAAATGATATTAAATTGGTACTTAAAATGACGCACGTTAAGTCCTCGCGGCCATACTGGAAAATAAATAGACGTATATTCATTTCAAAATAGACGCTATTAAATTTCTGGGACAGTTCTTCCGTTTATCTAGCTTTGAGGAGTGGATTTCGTAAACATTAGGAAGTTGAAATCACCTTAAAAATATATGATTTCCCACCAAAACGTTTGTGGTGTATTTTTTTAGGGTTCCGTACCCAAAGGGTAAAAATGGAACCCTATTACTAAGACTTCGCTGTCTGTCCGTTTGTCTGTCACCAGGCTGTATCTCAAGAACCGCGATAGCTAGACTGTTGAAATTTTCACAAATTATGTATTTCTGTTGCCGCTATAACAACAAATACTAAAAACAAAATAAAATAAATATTTAAGGGGGGCTCCCATACAACAAATGCGATTTTTTTGCCCTTTTTTGCTCGATATCAAAAATGGCAACAGGTAGGCACTTGAAATATTCACAAAATACTCAGTTGTATTTTAACTTTAATAATAAATAATAAAATAAATATTTAAGGGGGGCTCCCATACAACAAACATGTTTTTTTCGGCGTTTTTGCCTTGTGGTACGGAACCCTACGTGTGCGAGTCCGACTCGCACTTGGCCAGTTTTTTCTCTCTCGTATCAGCACAACATCAGTGGGGGGTGATAATTGCGTAAAACAGTGACAGTAGCAATGGCTTCCATTTTGTCATTTCAACAACATTAATTGCATTATTTTCGTTGTTGAACAGACAAATTTTTGAACGTCTTTAGCAATGGATTATATCCTTCAAAAAGATCCAAAATGATCCAAATGGTGATTGATAGTGTTACGCAATTAGAAAGCAGGTTTTTTAATGCCCATTGTACAGAGTGTGCTAAATAAAATATATACGCGTCGACTTGAGAACCTCCTCCGCATTTTCGTCGGTTAAAAAGGTTTTTTATTTAACACTTTTTAAACCTCTCTCTCCCTCTGCTTCGTTGGTCTAGTGGTCGCAAGTGCTGAGGAGGAGTCGGGCCTTGTTATTGTATAGACGCCAGCACATCAAGCTACCCGAAACTGTCAAATTTTCTCAATCAACTTTGAAACTTATGCTTTAGCGATAAAGTTGAAAATCTATTAAAGAAATTTGACAGATTGTAGTAGCTTGATGTGCTGGCGTCTGTACTTTTTCATCAGGAATTTCTCAGTAGCACCCTGGAGTCTGGATTGCTGCCCGGTTGATGGCGATAGCCTCGCCCCCTATAACATGGGATTTGAATATAACTGGTGAAATGTGGGTAGTACTGTGCAGAAGTGCACAGTACTACCCACATTTCACCACCAGTACAACCGGTACTGTGCACGTAACCCTACGGTGATTACAAACGTGATGGTATGTTAAGTATGTGTTTTACTTTTAAAACCACTTTCTAATGCAAAATCCTTTTCAAGTCTGGACCTTATCTCGAAAAGCGCCTGCGAAGCTTAACCGAATTAAAAAAAAAAACACTATAAAGTGAAAAATAACTTTAATTTCGGAAGTCGGTGTCGCTGGGTTCGCATTTTCGTTTTTCGACACCGACTTCCGAAACTAAAGTTATTTTGTAAAAAAAAGTTTTTATTTTTCACTTTTTTTGTTATACCCACCCCACACAAATTCAATGAACATGATGATGCTATGTAAATATCAGTTAAAACATCATCAATATAAACTAAATGGAAAATAATCGTAATTATTAAACTAACTCAAAAACTACACAAGCAAAGTTAATCAAAATATGGGACCACCCCTAAGGCATACCTTATCCATTAAAAACAATACATAGATATACAATTGCAGCCAAGTGGTGCCAAGCTAAGGTGCATTGAAGAATTGAAGACACTGACTAGAAGAATCATCAAAATTCGCATAGAAATACCGAAGATGCAGTACATTTATGCATATAACTTCGTACATAAGAATAATAACCTAATGTTTTATGTACTAAAAGCCTTCCTGAAAGCATGTAGACCACGGTAGTGAAAGAGTTATCAAAATTGGTTCATTAGTTTTGGAGAAAATGGCGGACATACATACATGCGGGTCGAATACAGAACCTCCTTT
This sequence comes from Mesoligia furuncula, assembly GCA_916614155.1. Classification (NCBI taxonomy): domain Eukaryota; kingdom Metazoa; phylum Arthropoda; class Insecta; order Lepidoptera; family Noctuidae; genus Mesoligia; species Mesoligia furuncula. The sequence goes on from OU744795.1 coordinate 7,343,981, forward strand.
TTTGAAGTCGGTTAAAAATGTAATGCTGTTATCTCATTACGGAAAAAAAATACGATTTCTTGTCCTACGTCAGTGGCGCTGTCGTGCGTGACCTGTCATAACATGCCATCTGCGGCTGCGCAATACATAGGTAGGTACTTAATTTTCCCCTATGAGATAACGAAAGACATGATTGTGGTAGATCCATTTTATTTTGAAACTTTTTAGCTATTTAATGAGAGGTGTTTTTTTGAGTAAGACATAGTTTCCAAGAACTCTGTAGATGGCGTTGAACTGACTACGTTACTAAGAAAGTACTGTAATTTGATTAAGTACTTACTGTAATTTGATTCGTCCTGGTTTAGCGTGGTCACATCTAGGCCACTATACATCGGTGGACACTTTCCACACAAGGGTGGAGGTCCCTGAAATCTGCCCAGCCATTGTGTGTCGTTAATAGGATTCAAACAAGCACCTTTATACCTTTGTTTCTATGCTAATAGGCGAAAAAAGAGGTTATTAGCTCATTATACTTAACACACGCTTTGAACGAAATATAGTGTGTTTTTATTACACGTCTGATTTCGTAAACAGACTTGGTAAAGAATTCACAGAGTTCTATCATTAATTTAATTAATTTCGCAGTCGCACTGAGGAGTTCTAGATGGAAAAACTCAATAACACTTTACGCGATGGCAATTTCAATTTTTTTTAATAAAAGATTTATCACAACCCTTTTTACAATTTGGTCTTATTCTAAGGTGTACATCGAAGTGACTTTAAATAAGAGATTGGACATTGGATTACAATTTCATTGGGTACTGTTATGTAGCCAGGGCTTATCTTTGGCAACTAAAGTATAAGTATCCCTGACTCCGAAACTAGGCATAGCCTGTATCTTCAGAGCCAGTGATTCCTTCTGGGGGTGTCAGCCGTTACAATGTTAAGCAACAAAGCAAAGTGTTACAAGGTTAACAAAAAAAAAAAAAATAAGAATAAGTAAGTAAGAATCAAAAGTCATTTATTCAAATTAGGCACTTTTCGAACGTCAAAATTACTTAAGACAGTCCCCCAAAACGCCCGCCCTTCACCAGTTCCTAGTGCTTTCGCTGAGGAGAAGAAGTGGCGCATCAAACTCCCCAGCAGCACAGCAGTCTGTTCAGTTAGAAAATACCTAAGACTCAGTTAGACAGCATCTGATTTGCATAAAACACTAACAGCCTTATTACAAAACTTATCTTTAGACCCAGGTTTAAACCATCCAGCCATTTTTAAATTTCGAACTATAATCCGACGAAGCTAAAGTTCTTATTCCAAAAACTGACGTTAAACTTGAGTCTAAGTTATCAATTTTGCATTAAGAACTTTGCTATTACGTTTGTCGGAATAAAGTTCAAAATAAAGTAACTGGCTCGAAGGTTTAGGCTAGGTTTAAAATTAGATCTCGTTTTGTAATAAGACGGAAAATGTTTGACTGTGGTACGCACGGCTACACATCAAAGCTATACATAACCGGTATAAGCTGACTTCTTCGGAAATGTAAAGCTTGATGTGTAGCCGTGTGTACATACGTCTATGAAAAGTCTTATACGGTTCAAGCAGCACGGTTATGGAATGCCTTGCCCGAGTCGATAAGGCGGGAAGGCGTGCTAAATCTTAGTCCATTTTTTAATTAAATTATGATAATAAAAATGCTGTCATTTTTTAATGTTCGTTGCACTTGTTTTATTATTGTTTACGTAAGTTTTTGTATATGCGTATTTATACATTTACAGGGTTATTGGTAAAACATTAACAACCTCTTAAGAGGTCATTGTACTCATCATTATGAACAACTTTTAATATGGGACCAAACCTGAAATCGCGAAAAAAAAATCAGCTGTGTTCAAAATGTTCGTCTAACTCGTTAAAATGTAGGTAGCTGATTTTTTTTTTTCGCGATTTCAGGTTTGGTCCTATAGTAAAAGTTGTTCATAATGATGAGTACAAGAGGAGTCATAATGATGACTCTTAAGAGGTTGTTAATGTTTTATCAATAACCCTGAAGAAATTATATCAGTTTTATTGCACAAATCTATACAAATAAATAAAATTTAAGTGTCTGTTTGTAATGTCAAAATAACAGCTTTTTATACATATGAAAGTATATACGGTACATATGTAAAACAAAAAAATATGGTTGTTTGTTCTGTGTCAAATCTCCGAAACGGCTGGCATTTTGACGGGAATTTCACTGGAAGATAGCTGATGTTATATTTAAGGTGTAATTTAGGCTTTTATTTAGAAAAAAAGAATTAGCGTACAAAAACTTAAAAACCCATGAATTCCAATTTTTTTTTCCGACAGTTACGCGAACGAAGTCGCGGGCACAGCTAGTAAATAAATAAACATTTCGACTATTCAGCCACTCTTGTAGACCTCGACAGGAAATAACTTTTTGATCTGCAATCTCCGGGTGACTTTTCTCTGGAGCTATGGAAATAGCTCATATTGTGGTGAAAAGGTAAGAGCAATAATAATAATAATAATAATATAATTCATTTATTAGACATCAGAGGTCCATGGGTTAGGTACAAAACACTTATAAACTATGTTAGTAAAACACACAAAGAATAGAAAAATAAAAACTTAACATTATTCTTGCCTCACCAATATTCGCATAGAGTGTTGCAAAAAAGGTGAGTACAGTTTATTTGTTAACATCCTCAGAATGCTATTTGAGCTCGACCGCGCCCTATGTAAAAGTGAGGCTGTCTTTAGCCTCATCATGGCATAAAAGTCATGGGTGTGAGCCTGTGCGAACATGCCCGAGGCACTACAGAAACGCGGCAAGCCCAAAAGCATTCTGAAGCTGTTATTGTACTGGATTCGCAGCTTATCCAATACTCCACGCGTACAACTGACCCACTGGCTACTCGTGTAGAAAGTTTGGCAATACGCTTTAAACAAGGTTAGTTTTACCACTGTACTACAACGAGCAAACCTGCGGGCCAACATATTAGCTCTCACAGCAAGAGCTCTGCGTTCCCGCTCAATATCTGCATGATCTCTAAAATCGTCCGTAAGTATTTAAATTGAGTCACTCTATGCATTACCTGTCCATTGAGTGTAATGTCTGGAGTGCAATGATTACCCAGTGGTGTCGGCCGCGGATTACGTGGTGTCAGTGCCGGATTAAGAATACTTGATGCCCTAAGCAATCCACGCCTGTAGGCCCGCCCTCCTATCCACTAGTCGCCTCGTATTTTTCCAAAACATCGACGAGCGATTTGTAAAGATTGGCGCACATCTCTAGCTAGAGTCACTTTTGGGCCTTGTAATATCTTGCTGATAAACAGCCTTGCCTTTCATGTGCTAGCAAATACTGTTTCGGTGCTGTTTCTGCCTTATGGTGCCCCCCGAGACGTGATGCCCTAAGCAATTGCTTAATTTGCTTATGGGCTAATCCGGCACTGCGTGTTGTTGGTCGTGGGTTGGAACCCAGCCAGGCACTTTAATTTATGTAAATTATTTCATCACCACTGCTCTCCAAACGGTGAAGGAAAACATCGTGAGGAAACCAGCATGTCCTAGAACCAACAATTCGGAGACATGTGACATCTACCAACCCGCACTGGGCGCCCGCGTGGTCGACGCACGCAGCCCACTCCTTTTCACAGAGAGTAGGCCTGTGTGCCAGAAAAATATATGATATTCTTCAGGGTATATGCTGGGTGTTGAAAAGATAATACAACTAATTTGATAAGATAGAAAAAACCATGAAGATACCTCTAAAAACTTTCTTTTTACAATAAAGACCATACTAATATAGGTACAATCATTCTGATTTCTTGTCAGATTATTCTACAAGCAACATACTAAAGCACTAGTGTTTTAATTTTTTAGTCCAAAAGATTAGATTAGATTTTTTGTAAATAGAAAATTGCTTCATATATTTTGCAATAAATTACCGATTTTGACAGTGATGCAAAATCAGACGTAAAACTATAGTTTCTAATAAGTTAGTACGCCATAGATTCTTCTTTATTGACGAAACAACAATAAATCATCCTGCCACATGCCTTTTTTCGAAGCAACGAGACCTCTGTCTATCCTAAAATAAACTAAAACTTAAAGATAAACTCCATTATGAAGTCCACACAATAAATCTTCTGCAGACAAGACAAGGACAGCATAAACTCCTCAAGTCAACGACTAAACTAACTTTGTTTCTCTTAGGCGCGAGCCAGACAGAAGGGACGTGAGAAAAGGACGGGACACAGACGCAACACGAGATAAACTTTACAAATTATGTATATAGGAAGAGGCGAGGCGCGGACACGGACTGGGCGAAAACGCTTCATACTGTCCGTCATATGGCCGATTCCTGTAATTTATGGACCTTTATTTGGTAGACTCTTGTATCTTTACCAATAATTAAGAAAATACCTCATAGCTTTTCATAGCAGACTCTCCCAAATGGAAGTAGCTATCACAAGTAAAATTTGCTCACGAATCTATTTACATTCCCAGTTTGGCTATAAGAAATGCTACCGTTGCATTGGTAAGCAAAACGATTCGTTTGTTAGGTAGTTTCGTCATGTCCGTCTGTCTGTCTGTCTGTCCGAGGTTTTTCTAAGAGACCGTTAGTACTAGTAAGCTGTAATTTTGACGGAGTGCGTATATCAATTACGCCGACAAAGTGGTAAAATAAAATAGCGGTTAAGATAACTTTATTAGTTTAGCAGTAATAGTCGTTGAACTTGGGTGTTGGATAATTTTGTACCAAATACAAAATCCTTAGCATTAATCCTTTTAAGTGACTAAGATGAAGTAGTTGCTTGTTTATAACGGGTAAAGACTTGCATTGAAAAACAAAATATGATTTTTTTTTTTTACCTATTCAGAATAAAGAACAACAGAATCGTGCCACGCACTTGGCCGGTTTTTGTTTATAGGAACCGGGCATTAATGTCGTGCGGTTGTGAGTTTTTATATTTTATCAATATGACGCAACCGGAAAACTGACACACCTGCGTCTCGTCCTTCCTATATGTTTTGTGCCAGAATTTTGCATGAAGAACAATGAAGATACGTGAAAGGGACGCCGCGACTACGTCCCGTCCTTTTCTCACGTCCCTGCTGTCTGGCCCGCGCCTTATGAAAGTTTAGTAGAAAACTTGGGACAGGCGTCTGTCTAATACTTTAATCTTTGGTTGCGTTCATTGATTGATTCGTATTGTCTTTGTCTAATTACGTGGTCTTTCAGCGCGTTGAAGTTCGTAGTAAATTAATGTTGATTACTTTTGATAAAGTTTATAATCGTGTTTTGATTTAGAGGGCAGCATGATTTTAAATATTACAAACCGTATCATACACAGCATAATCAGCTACGCTCTCGCGTCTGTGGATAGGTGACCACCTTTACATATCGTGATCCCTCCGTGCCTCGGAAAGTGTCATTCGTGGACCTTTCGCCTATCGTCGCTCCATGTAAAATACCGGTATTTAGCTGCATCCGGTTAGACTGGAAGCCGACCCCAACATAGTTGGGAAAAGGCTAGGCAGATGATGACTGACAACGCACAGCCTAATGCGCTGGATCTAGAAGCATGACATTTTGCGCAAGAGTTCCTTATACAGGGTGGCTTTTAATTTGACGCTTTCCTTCATGGACGTGATAATGTGACCCATTTGCAACAATTAAGCACCCTATAAATAAACCCTAGATGAAAAACAACCAAATGTTTATATATTTTTTTAAATTTCCCAAAATTCTTCACTAAATATTACTTTTATCTAAACTCTTAAATTTAATGGCCCTCATTGCTATTTCACTGGGTGTCCTTTCGATGTATCCAAATTTTCTAAAACATCAAACAGTTAAATATTACCTTTAAATTTTCAAAAGCAGAAATTCACAGTAAATTAGGTCCAAACGCCTTACAGGTAGGCGTTGCACGGGGGGGTTGCGGAATTGATCTTTTATGAGGAACCGGGACCATCACCCCTATGTGCTGATGATGATCACCGGGGTGGTTTTAGTGAGGTAAAAATCCCACACTTCCCGACCTCCCCACCCCGGAGGTCGGGTGCCTTTTGAAGGTCTCATCCCGACAACAAAAAGAAGGTCCAAACGCCAAGTTTTAGCTATCATAAACCTAATAGAAAGAAATGACATCACAGGGTATTTAATGCAGGCAGGGAGTGATGGACGCTGTGTACTGTGGAGTGTGGAATAGTAATCGTTGGATCGGTGTGAGGTCACTGGTGTGGCAGGGCGATGCGAGCGCGTCAGTAACGCGATGCACTGGCCACGACAATATTGGAAGCAGAAGGACCATTCACGGTCTATCCATGTATCTGTTTCCATTTGATGTTGTTTCAAGTTAAGCAAATATCAACTTTATTTTAGTGGTTCAATAAAGTTGATTTCACAGTGACTCACACTATTTAAAAAGTTATAAAAATGTTTGAAGTTGTAGCCTAAACTGAACTTTATTGTGTAGTAATTAAAGTAATATTTCCAAATACTCATAGGTATTTGTTTACATGTTTGGCAAATAAATCGGGAAAGTAGATTAGATTGTTTGTTTTCGTATAACACCACGCCTGTATTTTATGATGGGTTATTCAGAGGTCTTCCTATAGTAGCGATTTTCTCGTGAAATAACGATTGCAACTTTGAGACAATAAGACCTGTTTCATAATAGTATAAATAAACGCCCTCTGTTAATAGTTCCATTATACCATGTAAAAAAAATGTAAATCATGATATAGTATTATTTTGTGATGAGATTGGAAAGGACTTAGGTCACTTGTTGACAGATGAATATCCGGGACACTCAATAATAAATTACTGTATGCCTGGTTGTTCTTTATTTGATATTATGAAAGAAGTTATTAAACATAACTTTAAGCAGAAAACAACTTTATTAATATTTATGGGAAATAGGGGTAATTTAAATAAAGGAGAATTGCTCCAATATCATCGAACATTGTGCAACCTTAGATTAAGAAAAATTTTATTGTTTACATTCCCTTACAGTAACAGTTTGCCACAGGAAGAAAATAACTTAAGATTTGATATGAACATGACATTGCACAATTTGACATATAATGATAACCAATTCCAGTTAATTGATACTAACTATTATGTTGGTAATAATTTATATTTGACAAAAGATAGATACAATATTGTTATGTACTATCTTTCTAACTATCTTAAAAGACAGATAGCTGTGTCGCTATCATATTTTTTTTCAATTTCAGCCAAACATTTGGCTAAACAAATTGTTCCTATTGAGCAATGCAATGACATTTTAAAGTATTCTGCCAATAATTTGGTCAAAATTAATGACATTAATCATCATTTAAATTAGACATTAAGACAATAGAGGCAACCTCTTGCAAAAATGTAGCTAAGGCAAATAATAAGTCAAATGAAAGTGTAAAAAAATTAAATAGTATCAATCTGGTGCATCAAAATATTCAAGGATTTTTAAACAAAGACTTAGAAGTAGAATTATTCCTGAATTGTAACAATATAGATATTCTTTGTTTGACAGAACATTGGCTTAAAAGCCACCAGTTCATGTTCAATTTTAGTAATCACCAGGTTGGTAGTTCATTCAGCAGAGTAAATGCTATACATGGTGGCTCATTAATTTTAATAAATAACCAGCTTAAGTTTAAGGACCGAAAGGATATCGTAAGCCTCTCTGTTGAGCGAACAATTGAAATAGCCTGTATAGAATTGGAGCAGTTCATTATATTAAGTGTATACAGACCACCTTCAGGATTGTATGATTGTTTTGAAAAAGTTATGGATGAAGTGTTGCACAAAATCTGTAATACAAAGAAGTCTATCATCACTTGTGGTGATTTTAATGTTAATTTGTTAGAAAATTCTGGGTTAAGTACTAAAATTATAAGTTTGTTTCAGTCATACAATCTTGCTAACCAATTTTTAGAGCCCACTAGAATAACTCCTACTAGTGCCACATGCCTAGATAACATTTATACAGATGTTATACCGACCCACAAAGAAATTATTAACTTAATAGACTCAGATCATTGCGGACAATTGATCAGTATTCCAAATTACAACAAAAAAGTTACTAAAAAAGATATCACTGTTAACCCAAAAACAACTAATCGCTTGGAAACATTTAAAACTAAACTCTTGGGTAAATTACCACTTTTATTCACTAATGATGACCCTAATCAACAATATAATGATTTTTTTTATATGTATTGCACACAATTTGATAACACTTTTATTCCAAAAACATTATCGGTTAATAGTAACGCTTCCTTCAGTGACTGGGCCACCATTGGTATACATAAAAGTAGAAAACGACTTTATGAATTATATGAAGAACGGATTTGTATAAACACTGCTGAATTTAATTTATATGTTAAGAATTATTCTAAAATATTTAAAAAAGTTTGTAGTATTGCCAAGTCACGTTATTTGAGTTCAAAAATTAAAAATAGTAGCAACATTATTAAAACAACTTGGAATGTCATTAATAGCGAAACGGGTAGGTCATGCACCCGAAGTAGTGACTACAGCCTTGCTATTGATGACAATATAATTAAATCAGATTCTCAAGTCGCCGCGGCCTTTGAAAATTTCTTTGCAGAGATTCCAGTATCAACTACTAAATCTCTTAACTCATCACCCGCTGCCGCAGAGTCTTTACTTAGAGAAAACGTTTCAGTTTGTGATTCTGAATTTCACTTTGAATATGTAACCTGTAACGATATCATTAAAACCTTTCACACGTTAAATGTTAAAAAGACCGCAGATCTATGGGGTAATTCTGTGGATGTTGCTAAGTCGATTCTAAACATTGTAGCACCTACTTTAGCTGTTATATTTAATAATTGTATTGACCGTGGTGAGTTTCCTGATCTTATGAAAAACAGTAAAATAATACCGTTATTTAAATCGGGTAGTACATCAGACCCTACTAATTATCGACCTATTTCAGTACTACCTACCTTTAGTAAAATTTTTGAAAAACTTATTTTGAATCAATTGCAAAGCTTTTTTAATAAAAATAAATTACTGCATAATAAACAGTTCGGTTTTACAAGGGGTCGTTCGACTACCGATGCAGGAGTTGAACTTTTAGGACATATTTATAATGCATGGGAGGACAAATGCGATGCCTTGGGCGTCTTTTGCGATTTGTCCAAGGCATTCGATTGTGTTCTTCATGAAACATTAATCAGGAAACTGCACCACTACGGAATCCGGAACGCCTCTCTGGATCTTCTTACTTCTTACTTGAGTGATAGGATTCAGAGAGTTGATGTTAACGGAAAAAGGTCACCCGGATCTGTAGTAAGAATGGGGGTCCCCCAGGGCTCAATTCTTGGTCCTTTCTTGTTCCTTATTTATATCAATGACTTGCCGTACCTCATAAAGGATAATCATGATATAGTGTTGTTTGCAGATGACACTTCTCTCTTGTTTAAAATGAAACGTCAGCAGCTGGTTACTGACAATGTAAATAACGCCCTTGCAAAAGTAGTTAACTGGTTTAATGTCAATAACCTACTTCTTAACGGAAAAAAAACAAAATGTATTAAGTTTACGATACCCCACGTTAGACAAGTAGAAACTAGTGTTCTCATTAAGGATGAAGAGTTAAAACCCGAAGATACCACAGTATTCTTAGGCATAACGTTGGATGCCAAGCTTCAATGGGGCCCCCATATAGATAAATTGTCAAAAAAGCTTAGCTCTGCAGCATACGCCGTTAGGAAAATTCGTGATTTGACTGATTTAGAGACAGCCCGTTTAGTTTACTTTAGTTATTTTCATAGTGTGATGTCGTACGGTATTCTGTTGTGGGGAAATGCCGCCGATATTCAGACAATTTTTATTTTACAAAAAAGGGCAATTCGTTCTATTTATAAATTAAGTCCTAGACACTCCCTCAGAGACAAATTTAAAGAGATTAATATAATGACTGTGCCTTCTCAGTACATTTATGATAATCTTTTGTATGCACATAAAAATATTAATCTGTTTAAAAAATACAGTGATATCCATAACATAAATACTAGGAACAAACACAAATTTGTTGTTCCTACAACAAGGCTCAAGAAAATAGGTGGCTCGTTTAGATGCCAATGTATACATTTTTATAATAAACTTCCTAGCCACATTCAAGAACTAAGCCTAAATAAATTCAAAGCTTTTATAAAGCGAAAACTATGCCAGAAAGCCTATTATACTGTAAAAGACTATATTGAGGACAAAAAGGCTTGGGATTGAGCTGCTCCAATAGGTTTAGACAGTGAATGTTATTTTGCAATTTTTACACTTTAATATTTTCTTTTTTTTTTTTTTTAAGTATCATTTACTTACACAATGACATGTACATTTACTGTATAAAGTATTATATTATTTTAATTATTGTGAATGTGAGGACTATGTGGGTCATTGTTTACATTTTAATCGTGGTCTGGCAGTTTGAGTAGTTTATGCGGCCTACCCAAATGTCCTGTCTTTGGTATTGTTCGTCGAATCGTTGAGCTCCTGAAGTTCTGAGTTGAGCTGCACGGTTACTGACAAATGCGTGCACTGACTGGACAGGTCCACTCAATCTGTGTGGTTCTTTCCTCAAAAGATCTTTTCAGACACTAATCTACATGGTCCTCAAAGATTATGTCCGGATTTTTATATACACATTGACATTGATGAATTTTATTTAGACAATGACATGAATATTTACTTTGTAAAGTATTTTTTATTTTATTATTATTTTTTTTTTTTCTTCTCATTTAATTATTGTGAATGTGAGGACTATGTGGGTCATTTTTTTTTTTCTGTTTTCCTTCTTAGTTTTAATCATGATCTGGCAGTTTGAGTAATTTACGCGGCCTACCCAAATGTCCTTTCTTTGGTATTGTTCGTCGAATCGTTGAGCTCCTCATTTCTGAGTCGAGCTGCACGATTTTTGACAAATGCGTGCACTGATTGGACAGGTCCGCTCAATCTGTGTGGTTCTTTCCTCAAAAGACCATTTCAGACATCAATCTACATGGTCTTCACACGATCTGACCAAGATTTTGTCTGGACTTTAAAAGAGACTGTGACCTCTGAGTTTGTTTCGGCCTTTCTTCTCAGAGTAGTCAGATAGGAAACGCCGACCACATCTAGTTTTAAAAAATATGATGACGTGTAAAAGTGTTTGTAAAAACCTACTTACAGAAAATAAATCATTTATCATTTATCATTTATCAACGAGTTCCAAAGAGAACGACGCGACTTATGAGTTGTACATACGTACATCGTGGGTTCAAACCCAGACGGACGCTTTACTTTGTGAAATATGTAAGCTGTTAAATACCTGGAGGCTTTTATTTAGGTAGTAAGTTTTTGTTTACATTTTTAATTTTGATTTTTTTGCTTGAGTACGTATAGATTTTTTTGTATTTGTTGGTATATTGGCGTGGGTAGCTAACATAATTATGGCAAATAATTTGATTTAATGTTCTGTGTCCTGTAATGTTAATTACTTTGCATGCCTAGTATTGTATACAATCAAGTATTTTCTAACTGAACAGACAGCTGTGCTGCTGGGGAGTTTGTTGCCCCAGTTCTTCTCGCCAGCGAAAGCACTAGGATGTGGTGAAGGGCGGGCGTTTTGGGGGACTGTCTAGTGTAATTTTGACCTTCGAAAAGTGCTGATTCTCAGCCGGTTTAGGCGCATTAGGGCTAATTCTCATTTTGGCAACCGACTCGCTAATGGACTACTTCTCATTAGGGCTACTTCTAGTTCTTCTTCTTCTTCTAGTTTGCATAAATGACTTTCGATTTTGATTTTGTAAATTATTTCATCACCCATGGTGAATGAAAAAATGGTGAGAAAACCGTCATTTCCTAGAATTAAAAATTCGAAGACGTGACATCTACCAGCTCGCACTGGGGCCGCTTGGTGTATAACAGCCACTCCCTCCCACGGAGAGGAAGCCTGTATCCCAGCAGTTGGAAAGTTATAGGCTTAATTATGCTTCTTAATGTTACTCAAATATAAGTGTAGTCTTTAGGAGTTTTCTTCGAAGTTCTCTTCTCATCCCCCTTTGGTTTGCCAACGATATGATAGTGTCCACGTGCACGCTAAAACCGTACTCTTAACGTCTTAAATTATGAGTAATGTTTTTTAGAGTCGCTCAACGCTGACTATAACTCTTCATTAAAATAAATTGGCTAAATGAAAAATGGAGACCTTATCTTTGTTTGTTAGCTTATTGAATAATACAAAATCTTTAAATTCCTTTCAAATCACTCATCGTTACTTAACTCTAAGCCACGTTCATAAATAAACCCCTAAGTATAGGCATCAATCCCTCGACTGTGTTGATCAAACTTTCCCAAAAGATATTTCTTTCATCATCTGCTTTGCTTTTTCCTATGTTGGGGTCGGCTTCCAGTCTAACTCAGCTGAATACTAGTATTTTACATGGAGCGACTGCCTATCTGACTTCCACAATCCCACGAACCCCTTGGCAAGACTGATTGTCTGACTTTCGGGCTTCTGACACCCATAACGACAGTCAAGTATCTACGAATGACAGCCGGAGCCAACTGCGCACGCAGGGGTCGCGATATGTAACGAATGGTCACCCATCCAAGAACCGACCTCGGCAAAGGCCGCTTAACCTTCAACCGACGATATGTAGCCTTATTTTATATTTGCACGCCGAAATTAAAGGCAGAATAAGAGAACAATTCTGTATATTTTACCAACCTTCTGTCTGTACCTTATTTATGCAATAAATGACTTGACTTTTTGACTTTTTTTGACCCGGCTGTAATTACTTAGCCACGAAACCCCTAATTAACACTTTTGAGTCGAAACTCTGTTACATCTAAACCTTCTGTCCTTTGCTTGCACACTAACAGTCGGTTGGCAAAACATCAAAGTGTAGGCGACGATTGAGTTGGTCTCGTTCATCAGGTGTTGCTATAAGCGATCACGTTTGATGTACTAGTACACTAGGGCTAGCCTTCACCTCTGATATGAGACTGCAAGTGTGTAGCAATGTGAATGATGTGCATCGTCGTGAATGAAGGGAGAAGTTGTCGAAATGTTTTTGCATTGTTACTGACCACAGCGGGGGCCTGAAAAGGCCACTGGCAGAATCATAAAAAGATAACATTATGAATCATAATATGGTGAAGACAGTCCGTGTTTTTTCTATTTTTCGCTGCACTACGTAGGTATAATCAAAGAGCAAGGATTGGATTTGGATTGGAATTTTATCACAGACAAAAAAAATACTGAAAAATCCATCACCAATGGGATTTGATACGATTAACTTAACAGTTAACTGTCCATTATGATTCATAATGTTATCCTTTTATGATTCTGCCAAAGTGGCCTTTTAAGGCCCCAAGGTCTTGGGATGTAAAAATTCATTCATTCACTGACACAACTACTTATTGTAAAATTTTGTATTAGCAAACTTATTTAAATTGGCTAAATAATAACAGCCGCACGGGTCGATCGATCAGCTACGTTTACCGCGGTTGGTCCGTGGATGGGTCACCATCTTCACATACCAAGACCCCTCCGTGCCTCGGAAAGCATGTTAAGCCGTTGGTCCCGGATGTCATTCGTGGATCTTTGACAGTCGTTACGGGTCGTCAGTAGCCCGAAAGTCTGACAACCAATCTTACACAGGGGTATCGTATTACCCAGTAACTGGGTTGTGGAGGTCAGATAGGCAGTAGCTCTATGTAAAATACTGGTATTCAGCTGCATCCGGTTAGACTGGAAGCCGACCCCAACATAGTTGGGAAAAGGCTAGGCAGATGATGATATTGGGAGGTTTAACAGGAAAATAACATGCATGTCTAAATCGTATAGACATTTGTTAAAATCACACCCCGTTAGTCTAGTTTTAGTGTTTAATTAAATATCGGAAGGACTGCAAAAATGTGGATTGCCTCCTTGAGCCACTCAGAAAAGAAAAGAAAAACCATTTATTCTACTACCCAATTACTTACACTTTTTTTACTAAATGTTTATAGCATGCGAATACTTAAATCAATTACACCGTACGGCATTTCATACAAACTTTCAAGCCCTTATTTTTCGAAATAAATGAACCGTTCTTAATTAAACTTCATACGCATAAGCAGGATACAAAGGTCTAAAAAGTTAGTAGAGAACACTTTCGAAAAATTGTGTTACAGCCAAATTAGACCGATTTTAAATTTTCCATAGAAACAGATATTTCCAGTTATCTTTTTTAAATAAGACATTTCGAAAATGTTCTCTACTAACTTTTTAGACCTCTGTATCCTGCTTATGCGTATGAAGTTTCATTAAAATCGGTTCATTCATTTCGAAAAATAAGGGCTTCAAAGTTTGTATGAAATGCCGTACGGCGTAAACGCTCTTAAGAGGGGACGGGGCCTGTAAAGAATTAGAAGAAACTATTGCCGTTGCCTTACCTCAAGTCTGCCCCCGTAGTGTGTGATAGGGACAGCTGCAGCTCAGACCGAAATCCTCACAAAAATTTTGCCGAGATCTACGTTTCTTATTCCCCTTTTTCTCCTCGAAAACTGAGCCGATTCAATTATTTTTCACATTAACATTTTAAGAAAGAGTATGTTCACTTGTTAAGGTTCCTAACATTTTTTTTTATGTTAAAAACTTTTCTAATTTGTCTGGTAGTCCTCTCTAATCACGGCGGTAAAAAATGGGGCATTTTTTGTAATTTTTAGAGGGTCACATTTTCTTTACTAATTAGTTTCTGAAAAAAAAGAAAATGACAGGGACGTGTTGTGACCTTGATTTTATGGAAAAAAAAATATTGCTCAGTCTAGAGGCATTATTCAGGAAGAAAAAAGGGGAATACATTTGTATGGAGAATCGCACGCCCTGTTTTCTCTTAAATCATGCAAAATTACATTTTTGATTCCCGGCGAACTCCACACCGCCTCAGAATCCATAAGAACGAATGTATGAGAAAATTAATTGTCTTCATTATTATTATTTTCTTGATTTTTTTCCATGTTTTATTAGTTATTCTGCTATTCGGGGCGGGGACAAATCCAACAAATCAAAGATCATAAAAGTCGGTCCAGCCGTTCTTAAGTTATAAATTTTAATGATGTAACTAACTCGACTTTAGCGTTTATATACTTAACTTTTAACACAAATAATTTCTGAAAAAACTAATTAACACATCATTCGTATATTAGCTATTCCCTACAGTATGCACCTCACAATTTATCAGTTATTTCTGTCTAAAATGCTCTAAAACCACCAATACGTAACGTAAATTAATTAAATAAATTATAATATATATTTCCACACACCAGCTGAAATACTTGCTTCTCACATATTTCCTACGATTTGCCAGGGGCGACAATTTTACACTGGAATCTTTCTTGAATTAGTGTGAGGGTGCGGGTGTGTGTTTGTGTGTGGGGGGGGGGGTTATGTTTGTTACTTCTTCACGCTCAAACGGCTGCACCAATTTTGATAAAATTTTGTATGGAGGTAGTTGACATCATGGATTAACATATAGGCTACTTTTTATCCCGATACTCCCACGGGATCGACACTTATGCGGGTGAAACCGCGGGGCGCAGCTAGTTTTTTATAAATGAAAAGTTTCTAAAGGCAAGTTTACCCTATAAACACTTCAATGATTATAGAGCACACCCCCATTTGAAGTCAAATCAAACTAAAAGTCATTTATTCAACCCTTCACGACTTCCTAGTAGCTTGGAAGGAGAAGTGACGCAACAAACTATATTAATAATATAATAATATATTGTATTATTATTAGGGATGCATCCGATACCGATCCCGATACCGATATATCGGCGATACTTTGGGTTTGCCGATATATCGGCATCGGCGATATTTTTACTGTCGATACAACGATACTTTTCAAATTTCGCGCTTTAAATAAGTAATGTAAACGCGCATCTTGTTTGATCGAGTTCGTTGCAAACGAGGCACGGACTATCTATGCTCGGGGATTCCCCACGTTTTATTCAGTTTGTTGTCTCTGTCACCCGCTTTGTCCCCGCGTATTCCATTTCGCTAGACACTTTAGTTGGCTTTTAACTGCTATCGATTCGACTTGCGAAATCGGCTTTCTCCCCAAAACATGAGAATGCTCTGTTTTTTAAACAAAAATCTTATTAATGTTAATTTTAATTATTAACAGTTATTTATTTTAATTTAATTATTACCCTTAATTCTTAATATCTTATTCAAAGTTTGTGACTGTTTATATTTTTTAATAAAAATTAATAACTTTAACCAAACTTGTGTTTTATATATTTTATCTTAATTTTAATTTTTTAATTCACTAATCGTTGTTATCGGTATCGGTATCGACGATATTTTATAAGAGTATCGGTATCGGTATCGTATCGGCAAAAACATCCCTAATTATTATATTATATTATATTGTATTATTATTATTTTATTATTAGTCGGACTTTTAATTATCTGCAGTAAAATGACAGCTTATGTGTTACTTAAGGCGATTACATGACCTAAAGCGCGGTCTATGTCGGATTTCATAGAAAAGAAAGAGAATCGCGATGACACGACGCTGGTAATTTATTGCAAAATATCAAGCAACTATCTATTTACAAAAAATCTATTGCTTGGACTAAAAAATTAAAACACTAGTTTTTTAGTATGTTGCTTGTAGAATAATCTGACAAAAAATCATAATGATGAGAAAGTTTTTAAAGGTATCTTCATGATTTTTTCTATTGTATCAAATCAGTTGTATTATGTTTTCAACACACTATGTACCTATCATAGGTATATCGTGAAAAAAATCATAATATTTCTCTGGTTTTGTTTACTGTAGGCGATCATATACTTTTATTGTTTCTAAAACTTACGTCTTTTTGCGGTTAGGTCCAGTAAGCCCCTTAAATGACTGAAATTGGCGTCTTTTCGTTTTTTCGCGGCCATCAACCAAATCGTGTTTTTCTAGTACAGAATACTGTAACAAACGAAACTTATTTGACATGCATATCTCTAAACTCAGTCCGAAATGAGTTATATGAAGTGTCATTTTACTGCAGCTAATTAAAAATCGGACTATAGAAGAATTTGATTTTATACAATATAAAAATCAAAAAACAAAAAAAAAATGTAATTCGTTATGTAACGTAACTACACTTGAAACGAGAATGAAGTTAAACCAATAGATAGAGAACCATCCAATAAGAGCTAAAATAAATACACTGTTAAATGAATACACGCACCTGAGGCGAATAAGTAACAAAATGTGGGGCGAAACAGGAATCTTAAATATGGGGCGAATGTGGAACAAATCTTAAATCATCTTTTTATTTGGCTGAACCGCAAAACGACCCACAAAATGATTGTGAAACATCACATAACATTAAATACCCGTCTATCTTAATAATAGTCCGCGTTAGGTCGATGTCAGCGCGGCGTTTGTTAAAATTAAAATGTCTAAATATAACTCACGCACAGTCGTAGGTACTCGCTCTCGGAGTAAACAATTAAGGGTCTTACAGGATCTAAACGTAAAAAACGCAAGTTTTAGAAACAATAAAAGTATATGATCGCCTACAGTAAACAATATCAGAAAAATATATGATATTCTTCAGGATATATGCTAGGTTGATAGTGTGTTGAAAACATAATATACAACTAATTTGAACGATAGAAAAAAATCATGAAGATACCTTTAAAACATTTCTTTTTACAACAAAAACCATACTAATATACATACAATCATTCTGAGTTTTTGTCAGATTATTCTACAAGCAACATACTAAAAAAGTAGTGTTTTAATTTTTTTGTCCAAACAATATATTTTTTGTAATTAAATAATTGCTTCATATTTTGCAATAAATTACCAGCGTTGTGTCATCGCTCTTCTCTTTCTTTTCTATGCAGTCCGACAGTGACCGCGCTTTAGATCATGTAAGCCCCTTAATAAAGAACACATTATGAGGAGATACAGGAATTATTGCAATGTTTTGAAGACGTTCTTTAGGTTTTGTTCGCACGAGAGCTTTTAACGCAAGTTAAAAATACGAAGAGGCGGAAGTATGTACATGGAGTTTTGTTTTGAAAAAATCAATAATAGATACTATGCCTAATTCTTTTTTTCCTTTTTTTTATTACTAAATGGGCCCGCTCTTGACCTCGATCACGCCTGATAGAAAACGATAGATGAGGTCTATGATGGAACGGGGATCATTCGGGGAGGATCCGGGGATCGAATCCAGAACCACTTAGAATCGCGCATGCGACCATTATTTGATATAATAGTCGCAAGCGCAAGTGAGGTACTTATGAAATGAAATGAAATGTAATGAAAATATTTATTTCAGACTTATAAGGTCCATAATTATGTTGTTAGTAGATATACTTAAAGCTATGTTAGTAGAATTTAAAATTATTATTATTAGTTTGGGCATGAATGGACGACCAATGCCTCAGAATTTGGCCGTCCACTCCGTCCGACACCACGTGCAAAAGCGTGTTGGTGCTCCGCTTTACCCTAAACCACAGGGAGGCCGATCTTTTGCGAAGCACCGCTTGAAAGCCGTCCGCACCGTGGTCGGCGAACATGCCGGAGGCACTGCACCGCCGCGGAAGCTTCAACAAACTCCTGAACGCGTTGTTATACTGGACGCGCAAGGCATTGTAGGCCTTTCTAGTGTAATTGCTCTTTATGCTTTTCAAAGTTTTAGCAGTAAATAATGTTTGCTAAACTTCACCATTTCAAAATTTTAAAAGTCCTGACAAATAGCCGGTCATTTGCAAAAAAGTCATTTAACAGTACTCTTAAATATATATATATTTTCAAAAAAAAAAAAACATCAATTAGAAAAGTCCGAACAAATGACAAAACCGAACAAGTCCGGACGGGGTGCAAAAAAGCCGGACAAGACCGGGCAAAACATGTCCGGACAAATCCAGACGGCTGAGGGGGAATTACGTAACACACTATCAATAGCAATGGCTTTCATTTGGGTTCCTTCTATTTGGCAGAATCTTGATACTCCGATTTTTATTTGGCATAACTCACATGGCATAATCTTATTTAATCGAATATTTTTAAGGCATAAAAATTATTTAGCATAACTTTTGTTTGGCAGAATATTTACGTGTCCGAATTTACAATGGCATACTTTTATCTTGGCAGAATTTTGTTTCGCATAATTACCTTTGCCATAATTAATATTATGCATAATTTTGTTTAGCATAACATTTATTTAGAGATATGATTATTTGGTATGGGTGCATATTTGAACATCAAAAATTAAAATAGATGTATCTTCTTGTAAAAATTTGTGTTCAAAACATCAAAAACTTATAATATATACGTGTCATAAAAAGTCAATACGTTGTGCTGCAAAATTTTGTGACAGAAACGAATCGCTGCGAAACCGACTTTACGCAGTCTTGTCTGCCCTACCCCTAGAGTGTAATTTAAACCCGCGTAGGCGCGGAGGGGTAGGGCGGCCCGCGACCTGAGGAGCAGGTGGTTTGAAGGCCCGCCACCGCGGCTGAGGCTGGCCGGCGAAGCCGGCCAGCAAGCCGAAGCTGCGGTGGTGAGCGTTAAAACCATCTGTGACGATAAGCTCGCGTGGCGCCGCCCAAACCCCGCAGCGCCGGAGCCGTGACAGAAACAATGCTTGCTGCATGTTGCATGCATGCCTGCTGCATGTTGCATGCCTGCTTGCATGCTGCATGCATGCTGCATGTTGCATGCCTGCTTGCATGCTACATGCATGCTGCATGTTGCATGCCTGCTTGCATGTTGTATGCCTGTTTGCATGCTACATGCATCCAAGCCGACAATATTTTTGTAATTAGCATTTAGGTTAGGGTAGGTTTTTAATGACTATCGATATAAAATGTATACCAAAAGACGATTCTGACTGTGAATTTTCTGCGATATGATGGTTCTGCTTTTTAATTATTATGGATATAAACATTATGCCTAAAGATGATTCTGACTAACAAAATTATGAGTTTTGAATGTATGACAACTGAGTGTATGCGAAATGATTTTCTGCGAAATGAAGTTTATGCTATCCGTTGTTATGCAAAACAATATTATGACGTAAAAAGTTCTGCTATAAAAGGTAGACCCCTTTCATTTTGACAGTGCAACAACATTCATTGCGTTATTTACATTGTTGAGCAGACAAATTTTTCGAACATATGAAGCAATAGATTAGCATATACCCCTGAAAATGCTTCAGATTGTGATTGATAGAGTATTACGTAATTAGGGTGCAGCACATTAGTCGACATCATATTCTACACAGACTTTTAGAACCAAGAATGAAAAATTGCCGTAAAGGCCTACGCAGACCGGGACGGCATGGCAAGGAATTTTGCCGTCAGTCTGCGCACACTAGCCGCGTAGATACCGCGGCATTCCAGCGGCTTCCCCGCTTCTCTACCCCCGCCGCCTCATTCCGCGGTATGTCACAACGAGCGCCGGAGTCCTTGGCATGCCGTTGCCAACCGCAGGACGCCACGGCATACCGCCGCGGGAGCCCGTGGCGCGTCTTTCAATGCCGTGCATTGAAATCCCTTTCCACGGCATCATTTTAAAGCATAGCAATATATGTCGTATTTCTATATCGATACATTTGAATGTCCATTAGTAAAAATTTTAATCCCTTGCCGTGCCGTCCCCGTCTGCGTAGGCCTTTATAAAAAAACGGGACCCTAATACTAAGACTCCACCGTCCGTCTGTCCGTCTGTTACCAGGCTTTATCTCATGAACCGTGATAGCTAGACAGTTGAAATTTTAACAGATAATGTATTTCAGTTACCGCTATAACAACAAATACTAAAAACAGAATAAAATTAATATTTAAGGGGGCTCCCATACAACAAACGTGTTTTTTTTCGGCTTTTTTGCCTTGTAGTACGGAACCCTTCGTGTGCGAGTCCGACTCGCACTTGTTTATTATATTGCTGCTACTTATAATTGTAACACACCATTGTTTCTCAAATAATTTCAATTATCTCGTCCAGGTACACCATATCGTCTGGCGGCCGCGAAAGGTTTTTACAAAGAGTGTCTTGTGTTTTTCACTAATAACACTAACAAACAATTTGCAGTGTATTGGAGTGCTAATTATCTTAACAAGACTTGTATTACCTCATCAATCGAGCTATAGAGCCTTTGTATGTCGGAAAGGGTTATTAGTGTCCATGGTCTGATTTTTCCATCGCCAGGTAACTTTTATTGGAGGAATAAAATTGACGTTTGACAGTTTTTGTATGAAATAACTGTCAAAATTTCAAAATTATTCCTCGAATAAAGTTATCAGTTGATTGAAAAATCAGCCCAGATGTGTTAAAAGATACCTGTAGTATAATCTCTCCTTCTCCCTTTAATCTATCCAAAGGAGATTTTTTAAACGCTTTTAGCTCTTTATTATACAGGGTTATTGGTAAAACATTAACAACTCTTACCAACCAAACCAGAAATCGCG
Organism: Mesoligia furuncula; assembly: GCA_916614155.1. Lineage (NCBI taxonomy): Eukaryota > Metazoa > Arthropoda > Insecta > Lepidoptera > Noctuidae > Mesoligia > Mesoligia furuncula. The sequence goes on from OU744795.1 coordinate 7,365,460, forward strand.
AGTCAAATCAGCATCAGCTGTTCCCTACATTTTGACGAGCTAAACGAACATAAATGTAGGGAACAGCTGATTTTTTTTTGCGATTTCAGGTTTGGTCCCATAGTAAAAGTTGTTCATAATGATGAGTACCTACAATGACCTCTTAAGAGGTTGTTAATGTTTTACCAATAACCCTATATAGTATACTATCTGACCGGACAGACGTTGTCCTGTTTTTGATTCGAAAGACACGTGGGGCCATCTTTTATCATAATAACGTTATTGTTTTTTTCCTCGGGAACAGCACTTTTTTTCGGGATGAAAGGTACCTTATGTCCTTTTCTGTACACCTGACAACGTATATGCAAAATTTCAGGATGATCGATTCAGTGGTTTAGGCGTGAAAAGGTAACAAACAAACTTACTTTCCCATTTATAATATTAATAAGTTAGGATGTAAACGACATATACACAAATTAAATCTTTCAGAAAAATGCGAAAACAAAAGGAAATGTAGCAATTTTATTGCAGTATCGGATTAACCTTGACCATAGAAACCAACCGATGTAATTAATCAACAAACATAAATAATTATAGGCATAATTTAATATTTATAACACAATCACGTCGTGGAAAGGATACTTCGAATTACAAGTCACCCTGTATATATAAACTCAGATTTGAATTCGACCAGTAATTTTCACCATGCCGTGTCTGTCAGCCTGTCATTCTAACAAACTACCCTCTTCACGCAAAGCTTTTGAGTGAGTGACGTAGAGTGGCAAAGGAACACTTTGGGTTCGTATTTTTTAACAATACCCACTAGGGTTTCTTTTGTAAACTCCTATATTGTGAATGAAGAAAGAAAGAAAATGCGTTTATTGGCATAAATACAGATCAAACACCGCGTTGTGCAGACGGGCGCTCATCAAGCTAATACAATCTGTCAAATTTCTTTCATAGTTTCTCAACTTTATCGCTAAAGCATAAGGTTCAAAAGTGATTGGGAAAATTTGAAAGTTTCGAGTAGCTTGATGTACTTGCATGCTAGTTGCCATTTATTTGCAGACCACACGCAGATGTAAACGTCCCATTGTACGCAAGCTTCTTGCAACACATCAATCTCACTAGCAAAATATTTACCTCTACCCTCTTTTCGCCACATTTTTCATCCGTTTGTGTTCAAATACCTCGTTTACAAGCATTCATACATTTCGTAGCAGTTCAAGGCTAAACATTTTTCGGTTTGGCATGGTTCAACCGAACTGTTTACTACGGGTGAAAAGAATTCGTATAAGTATCGGTATGAGAAACAGGATGTAAAGTTCATTCATACTCTATAGAAAAGGGAGGATCCTCCGACCAGACGGGTGTTGTGTCTGGCGGGCAACTGCCCGATGATTCATGTCGGGCCGTTGTATCTATGCTAGATGCGCGGTAAACTCTGCTTGCGAGATGCAGGATTTTGCGTGACGTCAGTATGACGCATTGTTCTCATGTGGCGTTGTAGATACCGCTACAACTATGATAAAATCGTTTTAGTTTCCTAGAATATTTCTGTACGCATGAGAAATGTATGGAACTTGAATGTGGCGTATATTGTCTTTGTTTTAATAGTTTTCTGGCGTTTCCTTCCTCGTGTTTTGTTGAAGATTTTTAGTGTTTATGCAACGTGTCTAGGAATTTGTTGAGGATAGGTAAATGATGTCTCTTCTGCACCGTCGTAAATGGGAACCATAATCATTCTCCTTGATGATCATTTAATCATTTTGGGAAAACGAGTGCCTATGTGTATAGCATTCTTAGTTATGAGATTAACACTGGTTCAATTCCGGCTCGAAGGACCACTGTTGAGGCTGTGACCCCGTCCCTTTGTAACGTGCTCAGGATAGTGTGTGTAGAGATAAAGGAAACTTGTCCTTTCGATGGTATTTGCTTCTGTATTTAAAGATAGAATTCAATATAATTTTAAAGTTACATAAAAATGAAATGTTCGGAGTTCGACCGTAGTAGCCGCTAAGAGCGGGTGCGATCTCATTGTTGCGTCACGGTCCGAAACTCCGAACATTTAATTTTTATGTATTTTTAAAATACATTGAATTCTATCTTTTAATATAGAAGAAACTACCATCGAAAGAACAAGTATCCTTTATCTCCACAACCACTATCCTGAGCACGTTGCAAAGGGACGGGGTCACAATTTGCTATAATTCTAACATTTCTGACCAATCTATCACGTAAAGTTTATCATCATCTTCCTGCACTTAGTATCCCAAATTATTCCTGATCGGCGCCTTCCTGCATTTAGGTGTCCGAATAATTTGGGATTCGTTATCGGCGCAGCATCTTTTTCCATACATGTCTCAGCCGTCATTTAAATTTACCCTTAACATAATTACCTTTTCGAATCTTAACATGGTGTCAGGGCTGAACATAGACATCCGAGGGGTTAACTAATAAAGATTCGAAAATATCTTAACTACCCAGGTTAATAGCCCGAAGAATTACCAAACTGAAGTGGCAGTGGGCAGGGCACATTGCTCGCAGAACAGATGCCCGATGAGGCCGAAAGGTTCTGGAGTGGCAACCGCGTACCGGAAGACGTAGCGTTGGAAGGCCTCCCACAAGGTGGTACGACGACCTCGTGAACCACATTGGATGCGAGAAGCACAGAACCGGTCGAAGTGGAGGTGGTTGGGGGAGGCCTATGTCTAGGAGTGGACGTCTTTCGGCTGAATTGATGATGATGCTGATCAGCTGATCCAGGTTAAACATTAATTTTAAAGGTTGGCTCATTGATAAACTTGTTGTCCATGACACCATTATTTTCTTTAACCTTTGGAGCAACAAGCGTCATAGAATACTTTGCATAGCTACCAGTCTGTTTGTTAGCAACCTTGATTTGAATGCTGAAGCCATACCTAAGCTTTGTGCTTTGTTCGCGACTATAAACAAACTGTGGAGCTTGTCGAAGTGGTTATATATAGAACTAGCTGCACCCCGCGGTTTCACCCGCGCAAGTGTCGATCCCGTGGGAATATCGGAATAAAAACCATCCTATGTCCTTCCCCGGGATGCAATCTCTCTCTCTGCCAATTTTTTTCGAAATCCGTTCAGTGGTTTAGGCGTGAAACAGTAACATACAGACAGACAGACAGAGTTACTTTCGAATTTATAGTATTAGTATGGAGTATAGATAATCAGCCTATAATGTTGCCACTGCTGGACACAGGCCTCCTTTCTGTGAGAGAGAGTGGGCCGTAATACACCACGCGGGCCCTGTGCGGGTCTGTATTTTGTCACATGTCTTCGAGTTTTTGGTTCTAATTCTAAGACATGCCGGTTTCCTCACGATGTTTTCCTTCGCCGTTTTGAGAGCAGTGGCGATGAAATAATTTATTCAAAGTAAAGCACCTGTCAGGATTCGAACCTACGACCTACAGCGCGTAAGTCGTGACCGTTACCACTAGGCCACCACTGCTCTCGGTTCTATTTATATTAATCGGAATTTTGTTCTGGCGAGACCGTAAAATGGGTATTACAGGACCTAAAAGTAAAAAAAGGCAAGTTTTAGAAATAATAAAAGTATATGATCGACTGCAGTAAACAAAATCAGAAAAATATATGATATTCTTTAGGGTATATGCTAGTTAGATAGTGTGTTGAAAACATAAAAAAACGAATTTGATACGATTAAAAAAAATCATGAAAATACCTCTAAAAACTGTCTTTTTACAATAAAAACCATACATTATATACATACAATCATTCTGATTTTTTGGCAGATTATTCTACAAGCAACATATTAAATAATAATCATTTATTTCAGAACATAATTCAATATAAAACTGTTAGTAAGGCTTAAAAACTATGCTAGTACCTTAAAACTACTTATCAATTAATTTATCTGACATTACATAGGACAGCATCAGAAATATGCACCTTATTCCAGTGCCTCACAATAGGACACTCCACCTTTTCTGTTATGACCATTGGGGCTGCCCCGCACATGACACATCAGGGAGGCCACTCTCTTGCGCACAATAGCCCTAAAGCAGTCGATGTTGGCCTCCGCAAACATCCCCGACGCACTACAGTATCGCGGCAACCCCATCAGCTTCCTAAACCCATTATTGTAGAGGACCCGCGGGGCATTGAAAGCCTTCTGCGTATAGCGGACCCACAGGCTGCAGGTGGCAGTACGCCTTTTTTTTGCCGATGGGAAATCATCAAATGACCCCTCCCGCTCTGGGTGGAGCGGAAGGGAGTGTCAGACTCTTACTGACTAAAACCCACCCGTGTTCCTTCCTTAGCCTTTTATGTGTGTGTGCAGTACGCCTTAAACAGAGTTATCTTAAAGCACTAGTGTTTTAATTTTTTGGTCCAAGCAGTAGATTTTATGTAAATAGATAATTGCTTCATATTTTGCAATAAATTGTGTCATCGCGTTCTGTCAAACCAGCGTTGTGTCATCGCGCTTCTCTTTCTTTTCTATGCAGTCCGACAGTGACCGCGCTTTAGGTCATGTAGTCCCCTTAAATACCAGTCTATTACTGTCCCACTGCTGGGCAAAAGCTTCTCTTCTCATACACAGAAGGCTTAAACATTAATTACCACGCTTGGTCAAGACGGGTTGGCGGTTTCAGTGCGGGGTAGTTGCGTACCACACAAATAATAAGGCGATCGATCGCAATGCATTTCATTTCGACAGTTCAGCCACGTTTATTGCGTTATTTACGTTGCTGAGTTGACTAATACCCTTCAAAATCCTCAGATTTTGATTGAAAGTCATCATCTGCCTAGCCTTTTCCCAACTATGTTGGGGTCGGCTTCCAGTCTATCCGGATGCAGCTGAATACCAGTATTTTACATGAAGCGACTGCCTATCTGACCTCCACAACCCAGTTACCTACTGGGTAATACGATACCCCTTGGTAAGACTGGTTGTCAGACTTTCGGGATGCTGACCACCCGTAACAACTGTCAAAGATCCACGAATGATAGCCTGGACCAACGGCTCAACGTACTTTCCGAAGTACTGAGGGCTCACGGTATGTAAAGATGGTCACCCATCCACAGACCAACCGTGGCAAGCGTAGCTTAACCTGATCGATCGACCTGTGCGGCTGTTATTATTTAGCCACGAACCACTTAGATTTTGATTGAAAGTGTTTTACGCAATTATTGTGCTGGTTTCCTTACAATGTTTTTCCTTTACAGCGGTCAGTAATGTCCAAAATAAACTCAGAAAGGACACATGAATTGAAAAAGTCACATTGAAAATTGTTACTCAAAAAAATTAAATTCTTAAATTAATTACTTTAATTAAGGTGCCAAGTCGATATTTTTTTCATACAAATTTCGGTAGAGTATTACACCACTATTTGACATTGTGCACCCAAAGTTAAACATGATATCGTTTTGACTTAACTATTATTAATTGTGTCTGTACGGAAACAGAATAGTAAAATAAAAAACCATTAAAAGTTATGAGCCAACAAAGATTCGTTTTTCTTCCTATTTTTATTGGGTGTAATGTAAATAAGTAATAAAAGAACTGTAAAATCTTCAAATTCCGTACCGACAAAGCTCAGTTGTAGAAGAGTTCAATAAACTTTATTTATAATTGATTTATGCAGTGGTTTTTTCATAAAACTCGATTTGCCAAAGCACTTATCGAATTTTTTTTACGCGCCTATCAGTTTGGAACGGTATTTCTGTGCGTGAGAACTAGACGTTGTGAGTGTAGACTAGCGTCTAATTGATCATGTCAGACGCGAAGTCAGGTGAGACAGCGTGCTTTTTGGCCATGACCACCAGTGAGTTCGAGCTCACGACTAGTTTACTCTTAACCGTTTCTGTTCGATTTAATTATTTTAAAATATCGTTGATTAAATAACCAACTTAGAGTTTAAAAACTCAAAAAAAATCATTATGCTAATTGTGTCTTATCGATTCTAATTGAAAAACAAGTAAAGTAAAAGCTATCTGTGATCCTCACAATAACTAGTTCCTATAATCCCATTATCCCAAATATCCAGCACCCCAAATTGCATAACACAGTACTATCAATCAGTCTGGGTCATTTTGAAGCGTATTGCTAATCTATTGCTTCATAAATATGTTCGAAAAAAATGTCTGCTATGTAAATAACGCAATGAATGAAAGGAAAGTTGTTGAACTGTCAAATTGAAAGCCATTGACAGATACTGTTAATCATCATCATCAGCCTAGCCTTTTCCTAACTATGTTGGGGTCGGCTTCCAGTCTAACCGGATGCAGCTGAACACCAGTATTTTACATGGAGCGACTGTCAGGAGGGGCCCGTGGCTAAATAATAACAGCCGCACAGGTCGATCGATCAGGTTAAGCTACGCTTGCCGCGGTTGGCCTGGAGATGGGTGACCATCTTTACATACCGAGACCCCTCCGTGCTTTCGAGTCGGCTTCCAGTCTAACCGGATGCAGCTGAACACCAGTATTTTACATGGAGCGACTGCCTATCTGACCTCCAGAACCCAGTTACTGGGTTATACGATACCCCTTGGTAAGACTGGTTGTCAGACTTTCGGGCTTCTGACTACCCGTGACGACAGTCAAAGATCCACGAATGACATCCGGTAAAAAAAATTGACAGATACTCTTAATGTGCTACGTAAATACCCCGCACTTCTTTTTATTTATTTATCCATTTATTTGAGGCATCAAGGCCCAAATAAACACATACAATACAATATTAATGACTTAAAAATACTATAAATACATACATTATAATTACACCAAAAACTAACAACTAAACACCGAATACCAAACCAAACCAACCAAACGAATCGTTTTGTTTATCATAGCAAGTGTTGGTTTTAAAGTAGAACAATGGTTCTATTAAAAGCCGCGTCCCGAAGACAATTTTACTTTCAAACGCTACTAATAGATTTGAAGGATTACGCCACAGTGATTACGCTACATTACTGAAGATGAGTGTTCTGAATTGAACTACACGATTACTGACAAATGCGTGCACTGACTGGACAGGTCCATTCAAATCTGTGTGGTTCTTTCCCCAAAAGAACATCTGCATGGTCCTCATATGGCCTGACCAAGATTATGTCTGGACTTTAAAAGAGACTCATCATCTGCCTAGCCTTTTCCCAAATATGTTGGGGTCGGCTTCCAATCTAACCTGATGCAGCTGAACACCAGTATTCTTCATTGAGCGACTGCCTATCTGACCTCCAGAAACCAGTTACTGTGTTATACGATACCCCTAGGTAAGACCGGTAGTCAGACTTTCGTGCTTCTGACTACCCGTGACGACTTTCAAAGATCCACGAATGTGAAACGTGTTTTCCGAGGCACTGAGGGGTCACGTATATAAAGATGGTCACCCATCTACAGACCAACCGCGGCAAGCGTAGCTTAACCTGATCGATCGACCTGTGCGGCTGTTATTATTTAGCCACGGGCCCCTCTTTAAAAGAGACTGTGACCTCTTAATTTGTTTCAGTCTCAGAGTAGTCGGATAGGAAACACCGACCTCATCTAGTTTTAAAACATATATTAAAAGTTATTTTTGACGTGTTGAAGTGTTTTTTAAACCCTATCATTTATGACGACAGAATTCCCGTAATTATAAAAAGGCCAAAGGGCCTAAAAAGGCCACTTTGGCAGAATCATAAAAGGATAACAGAATGGACAGTAACGTTCCAGCCCGCGAAATTCAAAATGTCTTGCGTTTTTTGCAATTTGCAGGCCAGTGCTAGGTTGTATGTTGAATAAAATATTATTCGCGGCTGTAAGACGTATGTAGTTACAGAATTATAATAATCAAAATCACCAATACAACCCTCCAACTTCATATTGTATTTTGTTCTTACACCTTGTAAGAACAAAAAAAAACAGAAAAAGTAATTCTAACAGCTTTATGAACTTAGAGCGTTTTATTGATGATTTTCATGATTATAATTCTGTACCTATATATGTCTTACAACCGCGAATAATATTTTAATCAACATACAACCTAGCACTGGCCTGCAAATTGCAAAAAACTTAAGAAAATTTGAATTTCGCGGGCTGGTTGGAGCATTCATCTTAAGTTAATCGTATCAAATCCCATTGATGAAGCAATTTTCAGTTTTTTTTTTTTTGTCTGTGCTAAAATACCAATCGATCCGATCCAATTCCAATCCCAACCTCTTTGATTATACCTACGTAGTGCAGCGAAAAAAAGAAAAACACGGACTGTCTTCGCCATATTACGATTCATAATGTTATCCTTTTATGATTCTCCAAAGTGGCCTTTTTAGGCCCCCAGACTGTGAACGTTCTTAATTAATTATATAATATAAATTAATTTTACGAGAATTGCCCATCTGGTTACGCATACCGTTGAATTGTAAAATAAAAATACCGAATCAATTCACGCAACGGAATATTATCTCTCTGGTTTGAAAGCCCGCGTGAAACTAGGTCGGTACAGCGTCACGCTGACGTCGGCCCGTGACGTCATTGCCCCTCCTCTTGCCACGCCTCGCACGTACTTGCGTAGTTGTTGTGTTTGTGTGTGTGTGTGCATAAGGAAGTGTCAGGATTTACGTAGAGTTTTCAGGGTTTTTCAGACTTGTGTTTGGAAGTGTTTTGACTTTTTTTTTTTAAGTGTGGGTATTTTGGATTTTGTTTTTGCATTTTGGAGTTGAATTACTTAAGTATAGGAAAATATTTTTGGTGAAGTTCTGCTCACTTATTTATAAATGATGATTTTGCTGCAATTATGTATTGTTTTTAAAAGTTTATTTTTTTAAAACCACTGACATAAAGCGTAGAAAAACGTCGTGTGGAAACCTTTGCTTGGAAAAAACTCTGACTTAAATCGCTAACACGCTTTGAGCAAGGGTCATGGTGATCAATGCTCATTACTTCTGTTTGACAACAGGCCTCAGCCCTGAAGTGGCATAATAACAGGGTTATTAAGTACTAGCTTCTGCCCGCGGCTTCGCCCGCGTGGATGTCGGAAATTGCCCATGTCCTTCCCTAGGATGCTATCTATCTATTTGCCAAATTTATCGGAATCCGTTCAGTGGTTTAGGTGTTGAAAGGTAGCATACAGAAAGAGGTACTTTCGATATGGCTCACTATTTACGGCTTCCACATAAAAGATAGATATATACTGTCACGGACATTTATTTAGAACTGTTTAAGACAAACAGTCCCACAATAGGTACATTATATTCGTGTAACAACAACGCGTCTGCGAGATTCAGCCGTTGTAAAGGTTTCTTTGGCTCTTTGGGATGCCATGTAAGTCGCCTGCTGCTGACGTTGAGCTTGAGACTGTTCTAGTGTCTCCGCAGCCCGTTGAGACACCAGATAGTCAGCATGCTGTTGACGCTGATTTTGGACTGTTCCGGTGTTTCAGCAGCCCGTTGCGACACCAGATACTCAGCATGCTGTTGACGCCGATCTTGGGATTGTTCCGGTGTTTCAGCAGCCCGTTGCGACACCAGATACTCAGCATGCCGTTGACGTCGAGGTTGAGACTGTTCTGGTGTTTCAGCAGCCCGTTGAGACACCAGATACTCAGCATGCTATTGGAGCCGAACTTAAGACTGGTCCGGTGTTTCAGCAGCCTGTTGAGACACCAGATGCTCAGCATGCTGTTGAGGCCGATCTTGGGACTGTTCCGGTGTTTCAGCAGCCCGTTGAGACACCAGATACTCAGCATGCCGTTGACGTTGAGGTTGAGACTGTTCTGAAGTTACAGCAGCTCGTTGAGATGCCAGATACTCAGAGTGTTGTTGACGCCGATCTTGGGGCTGTTCCAGTGTTTCAGCAGCCCGTTGCGACACCAGATACTCAGCATGCCATTGACGTCGAGGTTGAGACTGTTCTGGAGTTTCAGCAGCTCGTTGAGATGCCAGATACTCAGCATGCTGTTGGGGCCGATCTTGGGACGGTTCCGGTGTTTCAGCAGCCAGTTGAGACACCAGATACTCAGCATGCTGTTGGGGCCGATCTTGGGACTGTTCCAGTGTTTCAGCAGGCCGTTGAGACACCAGATACTCGGCATGCTGTTGGGGCCGATCTTGGGACTGTCCCGTGTTAAAGCAGCCCGTTGAGACACCAGATACTCAGCATGCCGTTGACGTCGAGGTTGAGACTGTTCCGGTGTTTCAGCAGCCCGTTGAGACACCAGATACTCAGCATGCCGTTGACGTCGAGGTTGAGAATGTTCTGGAATTTCAGCAGCTCATTGAGATGCCAGATACTCAGCATGCCGTTGACGTCGAGGTTGAGACTGTTCCGGTGTTTCAGCAGCCCGTTGAGACACCAGATACTCAGCACCCCGTTAACTTCGAGGATGAGAATGTTCTGGAGTTTCAGCAGCTCATTGAGATGCCAGATACTCAGCGTGTTGTTGACGCCGATCTTGGGACTGTTCCGGTATTTCAGCAGCCCGTTGAGACAACAGATACTCAACATGCCATTGACGTCAAGGTTGAGACTGATATGAAGTTTCAGCAGCTCGTTGAGATGCCAGATACTCAGCGTGTTGTTGCCGATCTTGGGACTGTTTTGGTGTCTCAGTAGCTCTGTGTGCCTCCTCACGCGCCGCCTACTCAAACCTTTGAAGCTCAGTTTGTTGAGACGTCTCGTTAAGTTTAGCTATTTCATAGCTCAAGCTTTATTAGAGCTTTGTGGAATATTAGATTTACGCTTTCGCGTCATTATTGTGAGTACTATTTAAAAAATTACAAAATCGGTAGTAATTTTCAAACTAACTAAAATAATTCCAATAGGTAATTAAGAGGAAAACGAATCTGTCTTCTCTACTTACAACACAACCTAAACCAAAAACTACACGTTATCCTTAAACTCACAAAAAAAAATTGTAATAATCTAATTAAGTAATGAAAACAATAACGAATCCATTTAGGTACTTAATACTTACAAATACAACCTGTACTTAACTAACTAAAAATACAAACATAGAAAACAATTCTAATATGACTATGATAATTAAATTAATAACGAATCTATATTTCTACTTAAAATATACTACCTAAAAATTATAATTATGCCTACTGTAAGTTAAGTAGTAATAAATCGCTTCGCAAAATGAACACAACCGTCAAAGACGTCTGCCGGTCTGCCCTCACGCCCAGTAGGTATTATAAAAAGTTATGCGTGGTCATACTTTTTAAAAAAATATACGCGTCGACTTGAGAACCTCCTCCGTTTTTTCGTCGGTTAAAAAGTGCTCTGTGCCTCACGCTTCTGCATGGCCACACATGGCCTACGTTCGGGGCTTGGTCGCGCACTCGGCAATGGCGCGCGTCATTGCCTCATAGGCGCTCCACTCAGGTCAATCTTATCGTGATAACTTTTAAAGTATTCGTCCAAATTGCTTAGTGTAAAAGACAAAGTTTATCTACATTAAATATCGAAAGCGATAAATGTATTAATTTTGATAAGAATTAACTAAGAACTCTAAAATATGCATTGTAAAAAATTGTAAAAAAAAGTATCCAATTTAAATGTATTTATATCTCATTATTTTGGATATAATGACTTCCACATACAAGGTAGATATATGCTGTCGCGGACTTTTATTTAGAACTATTTAAAACAAACATTCCCACGATACATTATCTTCGGGTAACTTTAACGGTTTAGGCAGCGCACGCCAAAATAGCTCTCAGAGGGCAGGAATTTTTCCGACTTACTTGATACTTATCGTTATATTATGGCCAAATCACACAAAATCTTTATAAATTGTAGCCTATGTGTTATTCTGATGTATAAGCTATATTACTGTGCAGTTTCATCGAAATCCATTCATTAGTTTTTGCGTGAAGGAGTAACAAACATCCATCCATCCTCACAAACTTTCGCGTTTATAATATTAGTAGGAAGTAGGATAGTAGGAAGTAGGATAGTAGGAAGTAGGATAGGATAGTAGGATAGGATAGTAGGAAGTAGGAAGTAGGATAGTAGGATAATATTAGTAGGATAGGATAGGACTAGTAGGATAGGAAGTAGGAAGTAGGATAGTAGGATTAGTAGGATAGTAGGAAGTAGGATTAATAACTGGCCAATAATTCAATATTTAGTATTCTTCTTCTGGGAGGGGCCAGTGGCTAAATTATAACAGCCGCAAAGGTCGATCGATCAGGTTAAGCTACGCTTACCGCGGTTGGTCTGTGGATGGGTGACCATCTTTACATACCGAGACCCCTCCGTCTCTCGGAAAGCACGTTAAGCCCTTGTCCTGGCTGTCATATGGGGATCTTTGACAGTCGTTACGGTTAGTCAGAAGCCCGAAAGTCTGACAACCAGACTTACCAAGGGGTATCGTATTACCCAGTACCTGGGATGTGGAGGTCAAATAGGCAGTCGCTCCATGTAAAATACTGGTATTCAGCTGCATCCGGATAGACTGGAAGCCGACCCCAACATAGTTGGGAAAAGGCTAGGCAGATGATGATGAACTGGCCAATAAGTTTGAGGGTAAGCTTGCAGAGTCTTTAAAAAGTTTATGTTAAGTACAGTGGGGTAATTTCTGTATTTCCAAGAGCATTCGCATTGTAAGGCTTATTTGTAATCTTATATTTTGAATTGTTTCTGCATTTGTGTCTTTTTTTTACATTGTTCTCACATAAGTATAGAAGCAAAAAGAATAATGTACCAGGGATTTTGTAATGTGTCCATGGAGTTTCTTGCCCGTTCTTCTCAATAGAGATCTACGATTTGGAATGGGCAACTATAAGCTTCAACTTTCTGACTGACCGACTAGGTATTTAATATTGACAATCCAAAGTGTATGTACAAGGTTTAATTGTAATAAAATAAAAAAAAAATAAAAATAAAAATGTTTATTTCAGTAACTTACAATATTTTCATTTTTACTTTTAGGAATGACCTTTTAAGCAAAATAAATGCTTGTGTTAGGACATTCCACCCTTCCACTACATACAGTGTCATATGCAAGCTATTGAAAAAAGTAATTAGTTATGAATAAGAAGACAAAATCCTCCATTTTAAAGGAGGAGTCTAAACTATACAAAAGGGAAACAAGTGAAAAATTTGGTAATTTAAGTGTGCGCACTAGAGAGTGTGTAAATGTTCGTGTGTGTGTATGTTCGTGTGTGTGTGTGTGCATGCATGTGTGAGTGTGCGTGTGTGTTATTAATGTGTGAAGAGGCTATGTTGCATGTGAGGATATGCGCGTGTGAGTGGGGTGAGAGGATTGGTGCTGTAGGTGTTGAAAGGATTTTGAAAGTGATTGTTCTTTGAGGTGTGAGTGGGATAAGAGATTGAAGTTTTGGGTTTGTGTTTATGAGTTAGCCCTGCGACATGTCTTGGGATCGGAAGATGTTGTATGACAACATCTTCCACTAACCGTTGTTTAATGTTTGTATTAAACTTTCAACTTCGTCGTACGATTTCGGTTTTAGCCATTTCGTCAAAATACTTTTGCATTCGCGATGTGTTCGGGGATAAATACCTAGCTCTTTGTTGAGCAGATTATATAAGCGAGATGACTGACTTGCGTACTGTCTTTTTGCAAATGCTGATTTAGACGTGATTACCGGGGCAACCTTATCCTTTCTTCTGCTTTTCAGCTTCGAGGGGTCAAAAGCGAGGGATTTGTGTTGCTTTAGAATGATGTGAAGTACGTACTTCATCTTTCTGACTGTCAGGAGATCAGATATTTTATAAAGCCTTTCTGTCGGGTACCTGAAGGGTTTGAAGAGCATGACTTTAAGTAGTGACCTCTGAGCTCTCTCTAGCTCTAGGAATTTAATTTTTGTTGCTCCTCCCCATACCGGGAGACAATAGGAAAGAACCGACTGTGCTAACGATGTGTATATTTGAAGCAGAAGGCGTTTGGAAGTGACATATCGTAGTGTTTTAAATGTCCAGATAAGTTTTCTAACTCTCTTCATTAACAATTCTGTGTGAAAATGCCAGGTCAGGCGCTGATCAATCATTACGCCCAGATATTTTGTAGCTTTGACTTTTTCAATTTTGTCGCATGAGCATATAGAGTGATCAGGGTTGTTGCATTTGTGAATTTTAATAGTGAAATCTGCTGGTGGTTGGGAGGTATCGTACTTGGAGAAACAGATAAAGTTTGTTTTAGAAGTGTTTAGGGTTAGGAGATTAAGGTCGAGCCAAGTAGCAACCTTTCTCAGACCGTCCTCAGTGGATTTACAGACATTGCTCCAAGTTGTACCACTAAACACTATGGCGGTGTCATCGGCATAAGAGAAAGTTTGGCCATCTTGTATTTTTAAATTGCAAAGGCTGTTTATGTAAAGGAGGAATAATGTCGGGCCAGTAACCGTTCCTTGGCCCACACCGTAGGTAACTGCTTCTTCAGAACTAGTGACTTTACCAATTTTAACTTTTTGTTTGCGACCTCTTAAATAATCTGCGAGGAGAGTTAGAGGTGGACCTCTTATACCACTAGATTCTAGCCGGTCCAGAAGAAGGGGGACAGAGACTGTGTCGAACGCCTTTTTCAGGTCCAGGAAGACAACAAGACACTTGACTCCACTGTCCACCTTACCGGTAACAGTGGAGGTAAGTGCCAGCACCGCGTCTTCAGTAGACCTTCCCTGCCGAAAGCCAAATTGTGAAGGTGATAATTGATTGGTCTTATTGAGGTAACTTAGCAATCGTGAATTAATTAGCCTTTCTAAAATTTTCGACAAGGATGGTAAAACTGAAATAGGCCTGTAGTTCGACGGATCTCTCCTGTCGCCACTCTTGTGCACGGGGGTTATTAGCGCAAGTTTTAGAGCCGTCGGGAAAGTCGATTGCTCAAAGCATATATTTGTAAGGTGGGTAATAACTGGGACGATGAGTTTGTGTGCAGCCTTCAAGAAGCTGACTGGTATTCCGTCCCAACCAGGGGCGCTGTCAGACTTCAGACTCATTAATACGCCGTGAACCTCGCAATGATCTGTGTCTAATAGTACAAACGAGGAGGTTGGCAATTTGTGCTGTGTATCAGGATTTGCATTTACAGCTCCAGTGGAGTTTTGAAGGATTTCATCAGCAAGAATTTTGCCTATATTAGAAAAGTACCTATTTACCGTGTCTGCAGCCTCCTGAGGGGTGGCCTTATGATCTAATAGGTCAACGTTAGGCGTTTTGATTGGCTTCCGTTGAGTAATGGTGTTAATTTTATCCTAAAGTTTTTTTGGATTTTTCTGTACCTTAGTTATTTGGTCTCGATCATATTTGCGCTTCTGCTTGTTAATAATGCCAGTACAATAATTTCGGTATCTTCTATAGGTTATATTTAATATATCGTTGAACGGCTCTAGCTTAAGCTTTTTCTGCATGTTGTTTCGGTTGCGGATGCAACGAAGTAAACCAATGGTCATCCATGGTTTAATTAATCTGCATTTCTGAGGAATTACTGATGTCAGAGTGTTGGAAGCAAGACATGTTTGCAGTATTGTCACTAAGCGGTCAGTAAGCAAGTTAGGGTCATTTAGATTAAGTAGGTCTTCAAGCCTACTTTCCTGTAGACATTCGAGTGCTTTGTCTATGTTAATCGTTGTTTTAAGTTTTACCCTTTCATAATTATTTGATAGGTTAGAAATTTTTAGGAAAATCATAAAGTGATCCGTGATAGTTGAGTTAAGAATAGCAATGGTAGCAGTTTTATTTCTAGGGTTTAGCTTGATGATGAAATGGTCAAGGCAATTATTACCCCTAGTAGGCTGCGAATGCCCTGATAAAAAAAAAATGCTTTTAGTTTGAGTTTTTGAGTTAAGTTATTTAATCATAATGAATTTCGCTACTTCATTCTTCTATTAGTAACCGTTTTTTAGTTCCCTCAGTAACAATGATAAGGTTAAGGGTCGCGATGGTACACAAAATTGCTTGACGTCAGAGCGTTCGTCAATATTGTCTGTTTACGCCCTTACTTTGCTAACGTAGGTACAGCTGGGATGGAGTTGGTAACAGCTGATTTATTTCTTTGGAATTTCGTTGAATACCGCTTGTGTCGCATTTATGCGACACATAATATATTTCCGTGCCCCTACCGCTCATGTCGTATTTCTGCGACAGAGAACATGCATGATTTTTTAGTTCTATTCAACGATTGCTCCTCCTTATTTATTCTAGGTATTATTTATCGATTTGTAGCCGCTTCAGGGGATCAGACCGGAATAAATCAAATAGTTTTAGGTATATCACTGGACAGAATGCCAGTTTAAAAACAAAAATAATTTTACGGCATTTTAAACTAACATCCTGTACCAAGGCCATGCTTCGGAACACTCCCCCGTTTTGAAGTGCCCCAACACCCCAATATTAGCAAAGTAAACTCGCGCCCCTGGTTTGTGTTACAGCCGTTTTTCACTCCCCCATAGGGTGGGTCGCCCCCTGATCGAGTTATAGGCGGATTGTGTGTACTCGCATTACTTAATATTTATTGTATATTTTGATAATTGTGTTAGCAAGACAGGTGTATTTTGTAATTACAGCACCCTTGGTGTTTGCTGCAGGGCGGGTTTTGATTTGTTCTGGGTACTTCTTAAGGTGCTGCCACACTGCTGTTTAAAAATGTTTACTAACATTTTCTAACATTCCACATACAATAATACCACCTACGTCACTACCTTAACGGTCATCGATTCTACGACAAATATGGCCGGCTTATTGCCACGTCAGCTTGCTTATTCTGTGAGCTATGTTGACAACTTTGGTTCTCTGCCGGACCACCTCGTTCCCTCAGAGAGACTCCATGCATAGCCCATTCCATAGCTCGCTGAGCAACCTTGAATTTGAGGAAGTGGGCTAAAATCCGTAATAAAAGTGCGTTTGCTAATTAATCATCATCTGCCTAGCAATTTCCCAATAAAAAAAAATATGATTGATTAAATGTGAATTGATTTAATCAAAAAGATTTTCAGAAATCAGAAAGGTTTTCATGATATGTAATATTAGTAAACATTTTTAAAGCTTGGCAGCACCTTTACACACAAAAAAAATAATACCAGGGGGGCAGTTCTCGTAATTTTAAGAACGTTCACAGTGTGATCTCAGTCTCAATCTGTCAAAAATACCTCTAATTTTAATACATTTTTGACAAGTTTTTGACATTGATTGTCGCTGAGATGAGACTGCGGGTAGATTTTGAACGTTATCCCTGACGCCTGACGCAGGTCCTCACCGGACACGGAAGTTTCGGGAGGTTCCTGCACATCATCGGGCGGGAGGAAACGCCCGGGTGTCACCATTGCCAGGATCGCCCAGAGGACACGGTGGAGCACACGGTGGAGGTCTGCCCCGCATGGGCAGAGCACCGCCGTGGCGGCGACCTCTCGCGTCCGGCCCTGGTGCAAGCCATGGTCCGGGGCGAGAGGGAGTGGGAGGCAGTCACCTCCTTCTGCGAAGCAGTCATGCTAGCGAAGGAGGTGGCGGGACGGCTCAGAGAGAGAGCCTTTCGTCCCAGCCGCCGCGGGAGACGCTCCGGGCGTCGGGAGCCGCGTGACGACTCCCAGCCACCGTAGGCGCGGGCCTGCGGGCGGAGAGTAATGGGTAGCTCACCGTCCGATCAGGACCAGTCCCGTGCCGGACGGCGCGTACGTGTTCCACGCGCGCCTCAAAGAGATGTCAGCATCGAGGAGGGGCCGAAGCCTGCCGGGTCAGCGGGATTGTCCGAAAGGGTTACCGCTGGCCCGGAACATAAAGGGCAAAGGGCAAAGAAGTCAGTAAGAGTCTGACACTCCCTTCCGCTCCAACCAGAGCGAGAGGAGCCATTTGATGATTTCCCATCCAAAAAAAAAAAAAAAAGGGGGGGGGGCAGTTCTCGTAATTTTAAGAACGTTCACAGTCTGATCTCAGTCTCAACCTGTCAAAAACACTTCTAATTTCTCTAAATTTTTGACAAGTTTTGACATTGATTGTCTCTAAAATAAGATTACGGCTAGATTTTGAACATTACAGGATTGGCCTTCTGGACCTTATATCACAAAACTTTACAAGTCTTTATATATTTTATTGTTTTTTAGAATTGTAATTCTAAAAAACAATAAAATGTAGAAAATATTGCGTAAGACAGAAATTACAAATATATAAACTGTAGACTTGTCACTACAATTTACATATTTGAAAAAGTTTTTCCTTTACAATTATGTGGCTTAGAATTTTGTGGTACTTGTAAGATTTACAAAGGACATCATTCAAGGATCGAATATTGTATAACCAAAAATCAAAGTTCCGGGGTCAGAAAAAAGTGCTGTTTTCTTATGGGAAATAACATCCTGAGCATTTTTTACTATTACAACAAAAGTCTCCAATTAATCCCCGGCTGCTATTTGAGATAGAACATGCCAAAAATCATATTTTTGGCATTTTCTATCAACCTCAAACATTTTTATAACTTTTTTAAAAGTGCTAGTCATTCTGAAATCAACTTAATTTGACATTAAAATAAAGTTGATATTTGTTTAACTTGAAATAGAGGCACTGCACACTTTTACTATAGGTAAGGGATGGTTAGGGGCTTATAATATCATTTGGACAGACATCAGCACGTGTCTGCTATAGAAACATACTGATGACACAGCCGAGGCCATGGGATTGAATTTCCCATCGGCTAACGGGAAACGGACAACGTATTTCTTTCCTGGTTCTTTTTATTCTTGATGGTCGGGCTAGCTTTGTCTCTGCACCCAATGCAACTCCTGAAAGCTAGATCAAGAGCAAGCCCAAGGATCGATCGGTCGATCGATGTCAAGAGCGGGCGCATTCAGCAACAAAAAGAAAAAACAATCCTGGCTACCACCAAATAAAAACAGTGGAGGAGTAAGAAATACCAAATCTGTGACTATATTCGGCGTGATCAAGTGACCATGAGGTTACCATCAGGTGGGCCGCCATCTAGATCGCCTCATGCACACTACGTATCACACTGACCTAACGCTAAATCCTACATCGCGCAAGCAGAGTTACCGCGCAACTAGCATATACCTGAAATCGCGAAATCAGCTGTTCCCTAAATTTTGACGAGTTATACGAACATAAATGTAGGGAACAGCTGATTTTTTTTTCGCTCACTTTAAGCTCACTTCACCTAAGTTTTCACGGTGAGATTTTTACAGAATAGCATTACTGCACGCAGACTTAAATATACACCTAAATTAAATGTACTTAAGTCTGCAACAGTACACCATAACGCCTCTGACAATTGGGGGATGGGGGGGGGTACAAATACACCTCTACTCTAGTCTATATAAATTTTCTAATATTTTGTTTATCTTCTAATTAATAACAGAAAGAAGTATTATCTCATCTCTCATCTAGCTGTCGTATTTGCGATAATACTTCTTTATACTTATAAGTATTCTTATGACGGTGTTGATATTTCTCCATCAACGTCTTTCAGTATATTTCGAAATAATTAGGTAAACAATGTGTTTATCAAAATAACAAACAACAGTAACTTGAAACCTCGAAGAAACTTGGGCTTTTTCAATGTTGATATTGTTTGCGTTAAATATCTATTATTCTGTCACCGTCTAACTACAGGCCAATGACCTTTTTTTAACATAGAATATAGCTAAATCAGCATAAAATGCGGTTGTTCCATTTCAAAACCTAGTAAAAGTCATAGCACACGTATCAAACAGGAAAGGGATCGGCACCGTATCAACTTGAGCCGTTCAGTATTCTTTGTATGAAACTCCCTACTGCAACGCACACTAATCTGAATCGTAACAATAAATAATAATAATAATAAAACCTTTATTTTCAGGCTACTTTGGCCCATAGATAAAACCTTACAGACTAACATATAATATATTATAATAATACAATGTGTGTTAGTGTATAAACTTAAAACTATGTTAGTAAAACTCACTTCACTCGAGCACGTGTCTTTGCGCGATCGTGTGGCAGTTGTCCGCGTAAGCGACGGAACATTAAACCTTGCGGCCAAAAGTCCTCTGCCACGACGAAGTGCAGGTATCATGTAGGTGCTCGCACCACGAACGCATTGAAGTTGACGTTGCGGCGCGATTCAAGCAACTGCTCTCTCGGCCTGTACTTGGTCCTTTGGCACACGTAACGTAACGTAACGTAATCCCTTTCCGATTTGATACGTGTGCGATTTTTGTAAAAAGTGTCCCTAAAGGTCATACCTTTAGGGACACTTTTTACAAAAATCGTTTAAATACAAAAACACCAGCGTTTTAAACTTACATAAAAGCAGATATATTTAAGCATCGATAACTAGTAGGTAAGTGCACCATTTCATGTCACTTTAACCAATTCAAAACCTAGTAAGTCTCTTGATTTGCTAGGTTTTTAAATAGTCCATGTTCCTTACTAGGTTTTTGAAATCAAGACCAAATACTACCAATACCAATTATCAAAGTTAGTAAGGGTTTAAAATATGTAATATACACATGACAAAATGCTGCTAGTACTATTTATTCATTATCTTTTACCACCATCGATATCCGTGTTTACCACCAATAGCATTTTTTTTACCTAACATAAATACTTTTCATATTCTGACCTATATTAAGGCTGCCCCATTTAAAAACCTAGTAAGACTTAAAATGAGTTTTTACAGGAGAGCGCATAAAAAACGTAATATAGGTTGTTTGGCTGGTCTTTAAAGACTAACCCTGTATAAAGTTAAAACCCTCTAAATACAGATGACTAATTTTCTTTAATGAACGATTGCCTAAGATATAATCTAAACGGGGTTTGTTTACACACTTTACACTGTCATTATCTACTTTTGGAACAGACAATATACTTGTTCACTGGTAATCTGGGCTATTAATATTAAACTGTGGCTACTATACGCTATCTCGATAAAACGGTGACAGAGTGCGGATGTGGACCGTTGTCGCAAACTTTGTCTCGACTCCTGTAGGACAAGTTGGCAGAAATATCGATGCACAAACTGTAATCATGAATTCAGCACATGATTCTAGATCCCCTAGATTAGAAATTTGTCGTCGATTATCAAATAAAAAACCTGCTCGGTCAAAGTATGGCACAGCAGCGCCCCGCGGTTTCACCCGCATAAGTGTCGATCCCGTAGGAATATCGGGATAAAAACTATCCTATGTCCTTCCCCGGGATGCAATCTATCTCTCTGCCAAATTTTATCGAAATCCGTTCAGTGGTTTAGGCGTGAAAAGGTAACATACAGACAGAGTTACTTTCGAATTAATTATAATATTAGTATGGATAATTGACAAAAAAGTCACCATGATTCAGAAAGCGGTAATTCTGGACACGCATTGTTAGGAGGTTCTCTCTGGGGCCCTGATCCGGTAGCTTGATCCCTGCTGCCGATACCGGTGGGCTACTATTTTTTCTAATTTTAAATGCTTTTTTAAAAAAATATATAATTAATATTATGTAAATGTAATACTTAAAGGAAATAACATTTAAACTACATTACTTTTTAATATATGTACAGACGCCAGCAAATCAAGCTACTACAATCTGTCAAATTTCTTTAATAGATTTTCAACTTTATCGCTGAAGCATAAGGTACAAAGTTGATTGGGAAAATTTAACATTTTCGGGTAGCTTGATGTGCTGGCGTCTGTACTTTACACTTCTGTCTACACCTTTCGGAATTAAGTCGATAGATCCGATGCGAAGCGAGCCGTTTGGTGTAAATCATCCGACCTTAACACATAGGATACTTTTTATCCCGGTAATACTTTCCCGTGGGCTAATTTCCGACCTTCACGCGGGCTAAGCCGCGGGCAAAACCTAGTTATTTTATAAGACCAGGTTTCCTCACGAACCGATGTCAAGAAATCTGAAAATTCCATACACAATGCATGTTTTCTACCAAGAATCCTAAATACGTACTAACCAGGTAGAACGATAAATGAAAACATCGTATTAATAAAAAAAACAATATAATATGAATACCATCAATAAACCGAAAAAAATGGCGACGAAAAATGCTTCCCCATCGCTATCGACTAGTAATGTGGCCAAGGGACTGGCCACATTACCACGTTGTCTCTGGCCAAAATAAAAGCCAGCCCTTGAACAGACCATGAGCACTCGGACCCCACGGCCTAAAGGCTTCAAACCCAAACCGCTCGAAAAGACAAATTATCAACTAATAAAGGCACAATACATAATTTTATGATTATGTATTGTATTTTTGCGATTATGGCAAACCCCCCCCCCCCCCAAAATTGGGGGAGGCCTATGTCCAGCAGTGGACGTCTATCGGCTGAAACGACGAAACGACATAATTTTATCAAAGCAAAGTTCAAGTATTCTGTCGAAATCCAACATGCTACTACGTTGCTACGCCGCTACGAACTTCGTAGGCCGTCGTAGCCGTCGCGCTACGAGGCTACGAGTATTCAAGGGCAACTTATATTTTTTTAGTTTAAGTAAATAGGTTAGACGTAATTATTAATGGATTAAGTAATTATAACGACCGAAGGAATATTTCTTTGTGTATACAGGGTGGTGGAGACATCCACGCGCAAACTGTAACCTTGAATTCATGATTATAGACCATTTTTTGGGATGCATGAAGAAGCCTCCTCGTGTAGCTCAGTTTGTTCCGCCAGTTACTGAACCGAGCGCTCGGCGCATCCTGGACAGTCACACCCAACACTATTTCACTGGCCATTTCGTCCCTTACAGTGGTAGGGCCACAGATATAGATAGACCTAGATAACGCAAGTATCACGAACTGTATGAAAACCAAGCGTGCCATATTTTGACTACCTACTATGACGTCACAAGCTCGCGCTCTCGCTCACACTTACCCAGCCAGCAGTACAAAGGACTGAGCGCGAAAGGGGCGGCTTACGATTTGTAATCATAAGTTGGTGCAATTTTTGGCACGCGAAGTAGTTACTCTTGCGTTATCTAGGTATATCTATATCTGTGGGTAGGGCTAACGCCCGCCTGATTTGCGACCACCCTCCCACCGGAGTTCGGCGTAAAGCAGCCTGCTGTGTTTCGTCGATGCGTGGGAGTTCCAGTGCCTTAGGCATTTTCTGGGCACGCTCGTTCCATCATAGACCTCATCCATCGCTTTCCATCAGGCGTGATCGAGGTCAAGAGAGGGCCCATTCAGCAATAAAAAAAAAAAAGATCGCTAGTGTAGAAATTTCAGTTCTTTCGTAGAAAAGTGCAATACTAAGGTCAAAATGTCATAGAACAGCAATTTTTTTTTCTATAAAGGCGTAAAAGTTCAACGCAGGTTTAAGAATCATGTGAATTCATGGTAACAGTTCCGTACTATAAATACATAAGTATTCCTCGAAAACAAAATATTAAATATTACTTAATCAAAATAAAAGTATTATAATTTTATTCCTCGAAATGCATCAACGATGAAAATATGTAGAAGAGCATGAAGGATTCGTAATAAATGATATAGACGTTTCATTTGGTGCGTTTCAAAGTTGGTGCGTTTCGAGGAATACCCCATAATTTCAACGATATTTTGCTTTACATGAGATTTTCAAATTTTTTATTGATAAAATATACTTTTCATGAGCTTGTATTGACCAGCAACACTAGTTCAAAGTAGACATGCCACGCACGCCATTAGACACTGTGCCGATTCAATTGCCTTAACCAGTTCTTGTACCAGTTGTTGTTCTTGTATTCGTATAATAATAATAACACATATTTTTCAAACTGAATAATATCCCACTCCCTCTCACAGAAAGAAGAGGGCTGTGTCCCAGCATATTGGGAAAATTGTAGGCTGATTATTTAGATATTATGAAAATGGCAATAAACATGGCACGGTTTTTAATCGGTACAACATCGCTACCACACCAACTAAACTCTGCAGCTCAACGCCAATCTCTGCAGTCTGCAGCCCACCTCACCACATTCCATTTCACATTCAGCATTGCAGCAATCATTCTCATCAGGTCAAACTGCTGCTCGCGCAGGTCTCCATCGTACCGGGTCACGAAGCCGTCCATCGACGCGAGCGCCGACCCTCAGGCGATGCCGGCGCACCATCTACTGGAGCCCTCGTCCTCCATGAAAGAGAGCCGGCCACAGTTAAAAGGACCAAGACCTATCGGATCTAGTGTGTCGGGTGAGTATTAACATTTTTTTTTTTATAATTCCACTTATCGTTCGACACAAAAGTAGAAGGTCCAACTGCCAGAATCGCGTCGCACTTGTCTGCGGAAGCCTTAATGTTACTGAGTTTTGACAATACAAGGCTTAAATATTTTTGAATTCTCTATTTATCTTAATATGTTACTGTGCTGTGAACGCCACGGCGAATAGTTCTTCTGTATGATAATAATATGAAGGATCTTAACATCTATTGTGAAAGTGTCAAACACGTAGATAGAGAATTTCGTAGACTTATAGATGTATGAGGAACAGGGTGTAAAGTTCACTCATACTCTATAGAAAAGGGAGGATCCTCCGACCAGGCGAGTGTTGTGTGTGGCGGGCAACTGCCCGATGATTCATGTCGGGCCGTTGTATCTATGCTAGCTGCGCGGTAAACTCTGCTTGCGCGATGCAGGATTTGCGTGACGTCAGTATGACGCGTTGCTCGCATGTGGCGTTGTAGATACCGCTACAGACTGAATGTCAGGTCAGGTGCGTAGGACTCGCAACCGGCGGGGTGTGTGTGTGACCAGGAGGGCAATTCTCGTAATTTTAAGATCGTTCAGTCTGATCTCAACCTGTCAAAAATATCTCTAATTTCCCTAGATTTTTGACAAGTTGACATTGATTGTCGCTGAGATGTGATTACGGCTAGATTTTGAACATTTTTTTTACGGGAATATTGTCCTTCGGGTTCCTCCTCTCTATTCGGAACTATGTTTCATGTTGTTGAACTGGTTCCTTAGTCTGCATTTGAGCATTTGTACTATTTCCAGTAATAATCACCAGTGTTACATGTTGGCATTATGTCCGTAGATGCAAACCCAGTTGATCATATTCCTGTGTTGGATCGAAGCTTCTCTAAAACGACCTTTCTATATTAAAATCAACAAGTTGGAAGGTTACACCGTTAAAAGCTTAGTCTGCCTTGTTAATCAAGATTAAGATTTGCTCCAGGCACATGAGGTCATGGAATGGGAAGCTTACCTTACCCATTTTAGTCAAAAGTCATCATCATCTGCCTAGCCTTTTCCCAACTATGTTGGGGTCGGCTTCCAGTCTAATCGGATGCAGCTGAATACCAGTGTTTACATGAAGCGACTGCTAATCTGACCTCCACAACCCAGTTACTGGGTAATACGATACCCCTTGGCAAGACTGGTTGTCAGACTTTCGGGCTTCTGACTACCCGTAACGACTGTCAAAGATCCACGAATGACAGCCGGGACCAACCGCTTAACGTGCTTTCCGAGGCACGGAAGGGTCTCGGTATGTGAAGATGGTCACCCATCCACAGACCAACCGCGGCAAGCGTAGCTTAACCTGATCGGTCGACCTATGCGCTGGCTGTTATTGTGCTATTTTAGTCAAAAGTCTGCATTTAAATATGTTTGAACTTTAAAAGTCTGCAATAAAACTCACATTAGTATAAATTAGTTAAAGATATATTCATAGAATATGAATAACCAATTCTCCACCTGCATAATTCTCCACCTGCACCTGTCCTTGGTTCGATTCCCGGGTCGGGCAAAGTGTTATTGAGTTTTTCCATTAGGAATTTCTTAGTAACAGCCCGGAGTTTGGAAGTTGGCGGTGTGATACCCTCGTGCCTCGAAAAGCACGTTAAACCGTTGGTCCTGCGCCTGATCTCTCTCCGGTCGTGCCGGATTGCCGTTTCTTTGGACTATGAGAATGAGGGACGAGAGAGTGCACCTGTGTCTGCGCACACACTTGTGCACTATAACATCTCTCGCGCCGAAGGCTAATCTCTGTAGAGATTGGCCGCCGTGGCCGAAATACGGTCTGAACTATTACTATATCGGGCCTGCGGACGGAGGGTAATGGGTAGCTCACCGTCCGATCAGGACCAGGCCCGTGCCGGACGGCGCGTACGTGTTCCACGCGCGCCCCAAAGACAAAGAGATGTCAGCATCGAGGAAGGGGCCCCTTAGGGCCGAAGCCTGCCGGGTCAGCGGGATTGTCCGAAAGGGTTACCGCTGGCCCGGAACATAAAGTGCTAAGGAAGGAACATGGGTGGGTTTTAGTCAGTAAGTATCTGACACTCCCTTTTCCACCCAGAGCGGGAGGTGTCATTTGATGATTACCCAAACGAAAAAAAAAAAAAAACTTACTATATGCGTATACGAGTTAGTGGCGGTTGGTCAAGGGTGTGTTTGGTCAAAGTGTACGTTTGGATGGAGCGTATCGTCAAAATATACGGCTTATTATTCTCCACTGTTTGATAAAGCGTTCCCTAAAACACGGGGTAAAACAAATGACTACTGTAAAGTTACCTTGTGACTTGATTTAAATAGCTAGGCCTATTTAAATCAACAAGTTGGATTGGAAGGTTACCCTCCGAAAAGTTTATTTTCATAGTTTTGTTAATCAGGGTTAAAGTTTACGCCGTTTATCAGGGTACTAATACTCACTGCCCCAAGCAAGCGTGGTCGTGGAATGGGGAAGCTAACAGTAGTGTATTATTGGGGGTTCTGCATCACTTGCTCTCGCTTCGCTCGAGCGCGTTATGCAGAACGCCCCAATAATACAATGGTCTACGGTCTGATTTGCAATACGTGTTGAATATTTGTATTTCATTCAACGGTGCAGTGTGTTTATAAACAACAATATCAAGTTCGACTCGTTTGATCAACTTATGTCCCTATATTTTATTACTTGACGAAAGTGTGATGTCATAGGTGGAACAATGCAGAGTGCATCAATTAGTAGTTCAACAATTTAGTTGCATAATTACTTATTTTATTCTTTGGTCTAGCGATTTCAATTACCGAGCATGAGGAGCGCAGTTCGATTTCCAAAGCCAAGTGTTATTTTAATAGCGAGGAGTTTGGATTTGTCCGATAAATTCCAGAAGGTTCATTAGGCATATGGGAACCGAAAACACATTGCTGGGTAAACCATGGGCATGCAGTTTTATCGTATACGCTGTTACATTTTATGCTATTAATAAATAATAGATATCAACAGACCACGAGGACGAAACCAAGAATAAACGATACCACAATAAGATTTCTCTCGTATCGCGAGGAGCGTTGATAGACATTTTACAGACAGTCAGATCCGGAACTAAATACTTGTAGACCATACAAATATTGGTTGTGTGGGAATTGAACCCGCGACAAGTAGGGCAGAAGTCAATCTAACTACTGCACCAATCGCACCGCCTTTCCATTAAGTAGGTACCTATAGGATGTTTTTCTCCAGGCTCATTTTTCAGAGTATTTTATTATTTATGTTAAATTAAATAATCACAAAATAAAACATGAAAACAAAATCCAGACCGGAATAAATACTTATTTGTTCCGTGCGGGAATCGAACCCGCGACACTTGGCACATTTAGTAGCAGTAGGTTTATAAACTAATATTTACATTGTGATGCAGAGAGACGAGCTCTTAATCAATGCGCCAAACGTGTCGTCGAAAATATGACAAAATACTGGATCGCTTTAGGTGTTTGGAATTTGAATTAATTTTGTATCAAACAAATATTGTATTCATTCAGCATTTTAGTAGTATTATTAATATACGCAAATATTCCATTACCTTATTTATTAAATCAATAAACTGAAATAAATCAATATCAATTAATATTTTTAATTATGAAATCAATTAACTGTAGGTAAATGCAATATTATCATCGTTGTGATTAAGGAGATTAAGAGTTTTTTTTTTTATGTTAAAAAAAATTGTTTGGTACTGTTAAGTACTTACCTACATACATTATTGAGCGATTTCTATTTAGCTAAACAGAAAGAAAAAACGGAAATTTCAAGAAATAACAATTAATGTTCTAGGTTTAACTTATTTTGGTAAGTGTTTACAAAACCGCTTGTTACCATTTTAATGAGACACTTCATAAGACCGATATTGAATAGTCAAAGTACATGCAACTTCCTTTTTAGAATTTCGTCTCAGATTGCTGCGACAGAGTGTCGCCACCGTCCAAAAAAGGAATTGTAGACTGTGTGCATAGTGTCTAATAAAGAACAAATGATTTTAGACCTTATATAAGGAGTGCTGGGAATATAATTTACAATACAAATATTAGTGAAACATTTAAACAATAGTTGCAAATATTAATATAACCGCTACCTTACGTATAAGTGGTATAAATATTCCCCTTCAACGACTCGCCCATCAATCATAAATCTGTTATTTGTGAATTGTTGGTGTTCTTGTGTTGGTGACAAGTTCCATCATCGTCAGTGATTAAGTGTCAGTGTGTGTGATTAATATCTTCCACAACAAGTATGTATGTATAACATTTTTTTTTTATAACTTACTACCCTTGTAATTTATTGACGGTAAATGCAGTAATCGAAAGTGAAGTCTAGGGTTCGATTCCCAATTTTAAGTATTGTATAATTACGGGTTTAATTACTTTGGTATTATGTAGTAACTCAGTGATCATGTAGACTACAATTATTAGTGTAACTGCTGAACGTAAAATTTTCGGTTCGACTCCAAGATGTAAATGTGAATTGTGTTAATTGTTTTGCTTTCTTAAGTTCCCTGTAGCCCAGTCGACATCAGTGTAACTGTCTAATTCAAAGTCTTGGGTTCGATTCCCAGATCTAATTAAAAATGTATTATTGAGTTATTTTAAGTTTCTTCTTCTCGTGCAGTAGTTTAATAACCGTTGCTACTATTGCACAACATTATGTACTGACACTGAGTTCTAGAACCAAATAACGACTTTTTCAATTTTCTAAGTACCGATAATAATTCAAGGATCGATTTTCAGATAAAGAAAATTGTTATAGAGATTGTTCTATTAATCTGTCTATTCTTTTGGAAATCGTTCATTTTATAACTTATTACTATTTCTTTTCATTTTAGGTCGACATTTGTGAATCCATTCGAATCCGATGTAGAGTCGCATCCCAACGAGTCCTCTACATCGCTTAAACCGAAGAAAAAGATATCTCCAAAGCCGAAAACCAAAGTGGGTAAAGGCAAATCGAAGAAAGTAGCTGTTGCCTCAACTCAACCTCTAACAGAATTATTTGGTAGTGAGTCGGATTCCGACACAAATGCTTCATCAAAGCGGCCTAACAAATTCAAGCGCATTCGCGTGCCTGATTCCTCGGTGAGTAAAAAAATAAATAAAAAATAATATAATATAATTCTCTCATCACAAGTCTTCAAATGAATATTTAATAATATTGCCTGAACTGAATTCCACCTTAAATCTAAGGAATATAAAATATGTTTATCTAATGTTACATAACATACCATCACGCCTGTGTTCCCCCAAAGGTTAGGCAGAGGTGTACCAATGTACACATGCCCACAGTCCGCTGGTATGTTTAGGTCCATGTAATAGGAGACGAACCTATTGCCTTTAACCGGGCATAAATCCTAACTCCGACCTATTACTGAGAATTTCATAGAAAAACCCAATAACAATTTGCTCGACCTGGGAATCGAACCCAAGACCTCTAGCGTAGCAGTCGCGCTTAGGACCACTAGGCTAACGGAGCAGTTACTAGGCTAAAGAAGCAGTTTATCTAATGTTATTTTTATAACAATGTTTACAGGAGGAAGAAGGAGATCTTGAACCGGTGCGGGCAACTGCACTGCGATCGTCCCTGTCCAGAAGAACAGCTTCTGGAAACTCCTACCAACAGGACCTAACACGGACCGGGGATTATTATATCGAGCTGCGTATTTATAACCACAGGGACGCTGAAAAATTCGGAAGGGACCGATGGAAGCAATCGCTCCTCACGTATAGGGCCTCTGTGTACTCTGATTCAGCGACTTGGCGGGCTGCTAATAATCTTGTATCTGCAGCGAAAGCTGAATTTAAGGGCGTGCAGCCTGTTCTGTATCCAAATAATATTATTTAACGGTATAAAATAATATTATTGGGATACCTATTTTACTTTTAAGCTCTTGTTTTTACTTATATTAAAACATTACTTATTAAACAAATGTACTTAATCCATATGATATACTAATTAGCTATTATTTTTATTATATTAAATTGCGATTTATTTACAGGAAGCTCAAATATACTCGATACTGAAAAAACTCGATACTAAGAATACTCGATACTGAGAAAACTCGATACTAAGAATACTCGATACTAAGAATACTTGATTCTGAGAAAATTTAACATTGAGAATACTCGATACTGTTTTAATTAAAATATTCGATATGTGCATTGTCGGAATGAAATAATATTATTGAGCTACCTATTTTACTCTTAGACACTAGTTTTTACTTATATTAAAATATTACTTATTAAACAAATGTAATCCATATGATAAACTAATTAGCTATAATTTTCGTTATATTAAATTGTGATTTATTTACAGGAAGTTCAAATATATGAAATATTAAAAATCTAAAACTCGATACTAAGAATACTCGATACTGAGAAAACTCGATACTAAGAATACTCGATACTGAGAAAACTCGATACTGAGAATACCCGATACTGAAAAAACTTGATACTCGATACTGAGAATACTCGATTCTGAGAAAATTCAACATTGAGAATACTCGATACTGTTTTAATAATAATATTCGATTTGTAATTTGTTTTACATTTAAACTTGCATTCACTTTAAAATTCGAATTTAATCAATAATTTACAAGAAATTAGTATCAGAAATCTGGAAAATTTAGATACTTTGAGGTAGTTTTTGCAATTACAAATATCTAAACATGTTTTTCTGTGAAGTTTGTAATATTTCAGTTCCGATATATTCTGCACACAAAAAAACGAATGTACACAAATCGAATTGCTTATTACAGACACGTTTTGATAATGTTCATATAATAGCAACAGCTTTTCGAAATCGGATAATCAGTTATAGAGTGAATCCTAGAATGGTTAACATTTCCCTTGAATTATTTTTAACGCAAATTTCTGAAACGGTTTGTTATATTATCAAAGACCAGATGACAAAACATCAATCGGTAAAAGTTAATTTTGAACTATTTGTTTGGTATATATTACCAAAAAATTATGAAAAATCTTTAAAGTCATTTAACACAAAGTATAATGTAGTATTGCAAAACGCGGATATTTTGTCCTTATATAAATCATTTTGTGGTAAACTTATTTGTAAATGTACAGAATTTGAACTGTCCGAGTCAGGCTGGACAATTGAGTCTATCAGTCATTTAGAAATTAATATCGTTAAATATAATCCTTTGCGATGTGGTTCTTATTTACCATTGCCTAAACGTATTGTCAATACTAAATCATGCTTAAACATAAAAAATGAAGACCGGCATTGTTTTCTTTGGTGTATTGTAGCTGATATGTTTCCGGCAAAGACCAATCCAAACAGAACTTCTTCATATCCACATTATTCCGACTTATTTAATATTTCAGACATGAGTTTTCCCCCTAGTTTCAACGACATTAAGCGCTTTGAAATAAACAATTCTAATATCAGTATTAATATATACGGTTTAGATAATAACGTTACAGTTACAGGTCCATTATATAAAACAACATCACGTCGTTTATACCATGTAAATTTGCTTTACATTACCAAAAATAGAAAAAGTCATTTCTGTTTAATTAAAAGCTTTGAAAAACTTGTACACAACCAATTGACCCAACATAAAAGTAAAATATATTTATGTGATGAATGTTTTATTTACTTTCACACTGAAGAGAAATTGCATTGTCACGAATGTGCCGGAATACAAACCATATTACCTGAGAGGGGTACTGAAATAAGTTTCATAAATTATGAAAGAACCCAAAGAGTACCAATAGTGATATTTATGGTGATTTTGAAAGTTTATTGCGTGAATATTCTGACAAACATAAATCAACATATGTAGAAAATATTCAAGTTCATGAGGCTACGTGTTTTGCTTACTATATTTGTTGTTATTCAAATCCCGAATTAAATGATTTTATATCTTACCGAGGGCCTAATTGTTCTAAGAAATTTGTCAAATCTTTGACTAATGATGTAAAACGATTATATGAAGTATTATTAGAGAGTAAAAATATGATCCCGCTAACTGAAGATGAACATATATGTTTTGTCAACAGTACTGAGTGCCATATTTGTAAAAATAAGTTTTCATGTAATGATATTATTGTTAAGGACCATGATCATTTTACTGGAAAATACAGAGGACCTGCGCATGATATATGCAATTTAAATGCAAAGCAATGTACTTTTATACCAATAGTGTTTCATAACTTGTCCGGTTATGACAGTCATTTATTTATAAATGAACTTTCAAAGATAAACGGTCGAATTCATCTCATACCGAGAACTAAAGAAAAATATATTTCATTCACAAAATTCATAACCATCAATGCAACAAATGTTGTACAATTGAAATTTATTGATTCGTATAATTTTTTAAGCTCAAGTATGGACAAATTGGTTAAGACTATGAACCCTGAAGATTTCAAACATTTAAAATCTTTTTTTACTAATAATACTTTATTTGATATTGCTCGAAGAAAAGGCATATATTGTTACGATTACATAGATTCCTGGGAACGGTATGATGAGAATAAGTTACCAGAACCATCAAAATTTTTTAACAAACTCACATCTGAATCTATATCTGATAAAGACTATGGGCATGCTTTAAATGTTTGGAAAACTTTTGATATAAAAAATTTGGGTGAATATACCGATTTGTATCTTAAATGTGACGTTTTACTTCTGTGCGATGTTTTTGAAAAATTTAGGAAAATGAGTTTAAATAACTATGGTCTGGATCCTTGCTATTACGTTTCATCACCATCCTTAAGCTGGGATGCTATGTTATTGTATACTAAAATCAAGTTAGATCTAATCTCTGACGTAGAAATATATCAAATGATAGAAAAAGGTATAAGAGGAGGACTTGCCCAATGTTCATTCAGATATGCTAAGGCAAATAATAAATATCTTACCGACTATAATAGTGAAGAACCTGATAGTTTTCTAATTTATCTTGATTGTGTTAATTTATATGGATATGCTATGATGCAAAAGCTTCCAGTAGGAGGATTTAGGTTTCTCCTTGAGAATGAAATATTAAATTTTGATGTTATGAGCATATCATCTGATTCTAATGTTGGATTTATATTAGAAGTAGATCTTTATTACCCTAACTACTTGCATGATAACCATTCCGATTTACCATTTGCGCCTGAAAGATTTGTTCCATTCTGTAGTCGAAATGCTAAACTTATTGCTAATCTTTTCGATAAACATAGATATGTTATTCATTATATTCATTTAAAGGAATGCCTAAATAATGGTTTACAACTTATAAAAATATATAGAATATTAGCATTTCATCAAAGTAATTTCTTAGAATCATATATTTCGTTAAATACTGGGCTGAGGCAAAGTGCAACTTCGGATTTTGAAAGAGATTTTTTTAAAAAACAAAATAATTCTATATTTGGAAAAACCATAGAGAATAAAAGAAAACAAGTTGATGTTAAGCTCGTAAATATATGGAGAGACAATTCTAATCGAACTAAAAAGTTTTACGGGGCTGAAAAATATGTTAGTGCACCTAATTTCAATAACTTTTCTGTTATTTCAGAATCTCTAGTATCAATTCAAATGAACCAAACAAAAATAGTTTTAGATCGTCCAATCTATATCGGATTCAGTATTTTAGAAATTGCAAAATGTCACTTATATAAATTCCACTATTCAATCATGAAAAGAATTTACGATAATAAATTGAAGCTTTGCTATACAGACACTGACAGTCTGCTATATTTAATACAGACAAAGGATTTTTACGAAGACTTAAAAGGACATTTAAAATATTTTGACACTAGCAACTTTGAAAAAGATAATATATTTAATATACCAATGGTTAATGCTAAAAAACCTGGCTACTTCAAAGATGAGATGGGTGGTGAAATTATATCAGAATTTGTAGGTTTAGGAGCAAAATTATACTGTATAGATTCTAAAATTTCCACGTTAAAGAAAGCTAAAGGTGTTAAGAAATGTATTACCAAAAAACTGAATATAGAAAAATATAAAAAGGTTTTACTGAACAATGAAATACTCAGAGATGATATGTGTATTATTAGGTCTAAGCATCATAGAATTTTCACTCAAAAGATAAATAAAGTAATTTTGTCAAACAGCGATGATAAACGACAAATAATGGATGATAAGATAACAACATTACCATGGGGTCATTATAAAACAGTATTTTAAATGAAAAAAAAAATATAGATTTTTCGGATATAATTTATTGCATATATATGAGCATCGTGTAATAATAGTACAGACGCCAGCACGTCAAGCTATCCCAAACTGTCAAATTTTCCCAACTGAATATTAAATATATTCTTTGGTAATAAAGTTGAAAACCTAACAAAGAAATTTGACAGATTGGGGGGTTTAGCTTGATGTGTTGGCGTCTGTACCTAACTTCGATTGTTAGTTTGTACTTTACTAATATTTATGAATTTTTATTTACTATGTGAAATAAATAATTATGTAATCTTACAGCAGTTGTTTGATTTATTCATATTGCTTCATTATACAGATAAAACATGAAAACGATTAATTTAAACATTTCTTTTGCTTTTGCAATAATACATTCAAATAATAATTAAATTAACATTTTACAATAATAACAATAATAAAACATTACAATAACAAAACATTACACATTAGATTTGCTTAACTTTTGCACTATTTTACTAACTAAATGATCAGTTTTGTCCATAATATCATCGTAATCACTTGTCACTACATACTGCACATTCACACTCGCATTATCAGTTTCGGTGTCTGTTTCTTCCATATTACGACCATCCAAATCATAGACCATAATTTTTATTAGGTGACGAACCCGCCCTTGCTCCTTACGCATGATAAAAGATGAGTTTTTAAAAGATGTATTTTTTTTCTTCTTCAATCTTCGCTCCTCTGTTTTTTTCTGTCGACTCTCCTCATGTGCTTTAGCTGCTACTTCTATATCCCAGCTCTCCCTATCTTGAGCATAGTAAAAAGGATTGGTAACGGGATCTGAGTCTTCTATCACATTCTGAAAGAATACCAACAATATTATAACTAAACAGTACTATACTGTAACTATGAATTGAATGTTTGATTTAAGATAATCCTAATAGTTACATACCCCTAAGTTTCGTGGTTCGACGATATCTAAAACGGGGCTGTAGGATGGCGAGTATGACATGATTCTGGAAAGAAATAGATGCATTACATAATTATTATTATTAGTTTATGTAAATAAATTAAAAAAAAAATACTTACTTTGAAAATATTAAATCTTACACAAAATGACTTGCTTACGCAAAGAATACCTGCGAAGTGATCGTTTATTTGATGCACGATGTGTATCATGAGTCATTACCTAGCTCATATTTCTACATAGGTAGCTATCTTGTAAGATGAGAATAGAACCGTTCCTGTAGTGACAAGTCTCAAGATAGCCCAAAATAAAGTATATATGTTTATGTTAGGTTATAATTAAATTAATTGACAAGATGAAGTTGATCAAACAACCCATATCACTAAACGTTAAAAATATAAATCTTGGCGAGTCTCCTCAAGAGATTAAACATAGCGCTTTGTTGCCAAATACGATTCGTTGTATAATTTGTGGTCCCTCAAATTGTGGTAAAACAAATGTTGTGATCAGTTTGTTAATGCATGAAAATGGGCTCAAATTTAAAAACCTTTACCTTTACTCGAAGACTAATTTTCAGCCAAAATATTGTTTTTTACGAGAAGTATTACGAAGAGTACCTCAGATAAAATTCAAGGAGTTCAATGACGATAAAGATGTCTTATCTCCGAGTGAAGCTTTACCAAATTCTGTATTTATATTTGATGATGTTGTATGTGAAAATCAAATAAACATCCGTAATTATTTCTGTATGGGTAGACATAAGCAAATTGATTGCTTTTACTTATCGCAAACTTACTCAAAAATTCCGAAACAGTTGTTACGCGACAATGCTAACTTTATTATAATATTTAAACAAGATGATGTGAACTTAAAGCACATCTATGAAGAACATGTCAACTCCGATCTACCGTGGAATCTGTTCAAGGATATTTGTAAAACTGTTTGGAGTAACCCTTATAACTTTCTTCTTATTAACAAAGAGTCATCATTAAATAATGGAAGGTACAGACAAAATTTTGATATTTTTTTTAAATTTGAATGAAAGCAGATACACACTACATATAAATGAATTATATACAAAAACATTGCTAGTGTTATTCCACTCTTAGTTGAATCCAGTTGTGGTTACACAGGATGGAGAAAAATATTAAAATGGAATTAATGAAGTCTGTTGACTCCATAAAAAGTAAAATAAAACAAATGAAAACTCAGGAACATACAATGAACTTGTCACTTGATAAAATGCTGAAACCGGTGACAGATCCTCTTAAAACTCTAGTTAATTCAAATAGTTCTATAGAAAAAATAAAAAATAAAGAAAATACAACTCTGAATAATTCTGAAGAAATTGAATCGGATGAAAATAATGCTAGTTCATCTACGAAGTTCAATGATTATTACGAACCAAAATTGAACTCTGCACAGTTGTCGGAACAAAATTCTAAAAGACAATTTACAGATAATTTAGAAATCTCATTAGAAGGTGATGACATCCATGGTATTTATGATGGTGTTAATATACCGTTCGGATTAAGAAGTGAACACAAAAAATTACTTTTCGGTAATTCAGTTGTATCATTTTCTAAAATTGATAGTTTAAATAATGATAATATAATTTTGATTAAAATCGGTGATAAAGCTTATAATTTGACCCCTGGCCTGAAAGAACTTTTACTACGAAGAAAACCTGATCTAAAGTTAATATCGAACGAAGATAAACTTGTCTATAAGGACATGCTACATTATACAAATGCGCATAAAAGAGATTTTAACCCTAAAGGTCAAATAAGAGGTGATAAAGGGATAAAATATCGTGAGATAATCAAACCATTATTTTCTGAAACTTTAAATGATAAAAGTGAGATCAAACTTGGAGGTAACTTACCAAAACTAAAAAAATATAAAAACAACACTGATTTAGTATATTGGGATGATCCCAATGAATTGGTTGACAGATTAAAGTTATTAGTGGCTTCGAGAAATGCTGGCAATACAAATCATGATAATGAAATTTTATCTATAATTGAAGAATTAAAAGAAGCTGACATAATTAAATAATAAATAGCGGCAGTGACAAGATTTTGATTCAGTATTACAGACTTATTCATCATGTTCACTTATTCATCGTTTATGTAACACAAGAAAGCCGAAGAGATTTAAATAATAAGAGTTATAAAAAAATATCAACATGAGCAAAGCAGATGTGGTAAATGAAATTCATAAAAACGCAAGAGTGAACTTTCCTCGAAGACGTGTTATTATGAGAGACATAGATGATCTATGGCAAGCAGATTTAATTGATATGCAATCTGTTGCCTCAGAAAATAAGTATTTTAAGTTTATTCTTGTCATTATCGATACATTTTCAAAATACGGTTGGGCCTTTCCTCTTAAAACCAAATCCAAGGATAGCGTGTGTGACACTTTTAAGATGTTGCTGGACAAAGGCCGTGTACCTAAGAATTTACAAACTGATAATGGAACAGAATTTTATAATAATAAATTTAATAAACTCATGGAATGCTTTCGCATTAACCATTATTCAACCTTCTCAACAAAAAAAGCCTCAATAGTTGAACGATTCATTAGAACATTGAAGTCTAAGTTGTACAAAGAATTTAGTTTAAAAGGTAACTACAATTGGATAAATGACACTCTTAATAATGTCATTTATAAATATAACCATACTCATCATCGAACAATTGATGAAATTCCAGCAAATGTGGATAATATTAATAAAAAACGAATATTAGAAAAATATGTAAAGTCAGAAAAAAAAGTTGGCTTAAAAAGTAAGTTCAAGGTGGGTGATTATGTACGTATCAGTAAATACAAAGGAACATTTGAAAAGGGATATACTCCCAATTGGTCGACAGAATTATTTAAAATTCGAAAAATACAGAATACAACTCCTGTAACCTACTTAATTGAAGATGCCATCAGAAGTCAGCCTATTTTAGGAGCATTTTATGTACAAGAGCTTCAAAAGACAA
The DNA here is from genome assembly GCA_916614155.1 of Mesoligia furuncula. Classification (NCBI taxonomy): domain Eukaryota; kingdom Metazoa; phylum Arthropoda; class Insecta; order Lepidoptera; family Noctuidae; genus Mesoligia; species Mesoligia furuncula. Next base: position 7,403,695 of record OU744795.1, read on the forward strand.
AATATCCTAATGTATATCTAGTTGAAAAAGTTCTTAGACGGAAAGGAAATAAGGTTTTAGTAAAATGGTTAGGATTGTCTTCTGCTGAAAATAGCTGGATTGATAAATCGAATAGATTATAACAAAGAAAAAAAATGTTAACATTCCAAAGTCGTATTATATTTATTAAGTGTTCAATCTATGATTGATTAGTCTTACGATGTGTATTGGAGAGAGTAGTCTTCTCAATTGGCTCATAAATCATTTACCATTTGAATTACATTTACCTGGATATAATTATTGTGGTCCTGGTACCAATCTAATTAAAAGACTTACACGTGGAGACGAAGGTATTAATAAATTAGACGAATATTGCAAAGAACACGACATTGCTTATCTAAAATCATCAAACTTAAAGGATCGTCACAGAGCTGATTTAATTTTGTTGAAAATGGCAAAAAAGCGAGCAGTTGCTTCGGATGCAAGTGTAAGCGAAAAAATCGCAGCACGCTTAGTAAGCAAGACAATGTCTACAAAAATTAAAAGCGGTTCTGGCATAAACAAATTTAGAAAAAAGTGCTCTCAAAAAGTTACACCTGGAAAAGGGTTAAAAAATAAATTTAAAAATGTTATCACTAAAACGAAAAGACACATGAAAAAACTAAAACCAAAATGCAAAAAAGCGGCAATAGAAGTAGCTATGGCCGCCACCAGAGACTTAGCTAATGATTTATCCATTAAACTTCCTCGTGTTATTCCTATACCAAAAACTGGCGGTGTATTACCTTTGATTCCTATATTTGCTGGATTATCAGCGGCAGGAGCAATAGCAGGCGGTGCAGCTGGTATTGCCAAAACCATAAATGAATTCAAGATGGCTAGAAAGCTGTTGGCTGAATCGAAGAGACATAATGAAAAAATGGAAGCTCTCTGCATTGGGAAAGGACTGCGTCTTAAACCACATAAAAATGGGCTTGGAATTTTTGTATCGAATAAAAAAAACTGAGATATCGGCTGCCCAAACGAGCCTTAACTAACTTTGACATTTTGGAGTATGGAAATAGTATTCCCTATTTTAGAGGAGTCTTTATGAGAGATGAGCTTCCCAAAAGCCCTTATAAAAAAGAATGTGGAGTTATTAATTTAGATAGTTCTAAAGATCCTGGCTCTCATTGGGTAGCCTATGCAAAATACAATGATTATATTGAGTACTTTGACAGTTACGGAAATCTTAAGCCTCCTAAAGAATTTATAAAATACGTAGGTACTAAAGTTCACTATAATTATGATAATATACAACGCGATCATCCTTTCAATTGTGGACATCTCTGTTTACATTTTTTAAGGAATTTTTGGTGTAGAGTAGGAATAAAATAAACAGGATCTTCTGAAAGAGTCCAGTATGCAAGCATGTCTACCACGGTTACCATCTCTGGAAATAAATCTGAATTGGTGTCATACTTTCAACCACCACTGCATTTATCCGATCAATACGAGTGCGGTTTGTTATATTTTTCAGTGTTAAATTCAAGACCAAATGTGTCCATCAAAAGCAGCAGTCTATCTGTAATCAGAATCGAATGTGATCTTGTACACAGTTCGTACTGCAACGGATTACCGACTCATTTTATTCATGAATTTGTATTTGATACTGCTCCAGGTCATCAATACAAAGAAATACCGCGAAACGTTATTTACTTTCCAGTGAACAAAAATATAATTTCATCTATATCTATTAGGATTGTTGATCAATTTGGTTATTGTATTAACTTTGGCGACGAATTTAATATTCAACTACGTCTTCATTTAAGAAAAACAAAATGATACTATATTATAAAAACACTCCTGTGAAAATAAAACATCTTATTCCTTTAACGATCACTAAGGTGCATAGACGTAAGACAAAAGTTAAGAAATTAACTGAAGCAAATAAAGGGAAAAAAGTTAAGAAATTGACTGAAGCAAATAAAGGGAAAAAAGTTAAGAAATTGACTGAAGAAAATAAAGGTTTTCTGAGAGCCCTAGGTTTTAAAGTATGAATATACTACAGATTACTGAATTACCACACTTCGATAGTTCGATCGAAAGTTATGAAATCCATTCATATAATCCCTACAATAATAGCTTTAGAGAAAACGATGAAATCAGAATCCCCATACATCAGCAAGACATATACGTCCTACCATCAGCCAGTTCAATTTACATCGAAGGTCAAGCAAAGCTGTTCGGTAAAGATGGGAATCCAATCAAGAAAACTGTTACGTTCACTAATAACCCTGTTATGTCTTTGTTTCAAGACATCAGGTACGAAATGAATGGTATTGAAATAGATCGTATAAAAAATTCTGGAATAACGTCAACAATAAAATCATACGTGTCAATGAATGAAGGGGAAAATAAAGTTGCTGCCTTATGGGGTTGGATTATGGGTGGGTTTAAAAATGATGGTAATTTTAGTGCTATCATACCTCTAAATAAGATTTTAGGGTTTGCAGAGGATTACAATAAAATTGTTATTAATTGTAAACATGAACTTATACTAAATAGAAGTAACTCTAACTTAAACAGTATCATATTAACTGATGATGTTGCTAATTTTCAAATAGAAGTACAAAGAATACAATGGCGTGTACCACACATAAAAGTGTCAGACCGGGAACGACTGACACTTCTAAAACATTTAGAAAAAGATAAATCTATTCAGATGGCATTTAGAAATTGGGATTTATACGAGTATCCATTACTTCCTAAAACTACTAAGCATTCTTGGTCAGTTAAGACTGCATCTCAGTTAGAGAAACCACGATATGTAATTTTTTGCTTACAAACGAATAGAAAAAATAATAAAACCAAAGACAGTTCGTTGTTCGATCATTGTGAAGTAACAAATATAACACTATTTTTGAATTCACAGTATTACCCGTACGAGCCTTTAGGCTTACAGTTTACCGAGGGCAAATATAATATATTATACGAGATGTATGTGAAATTTCGTCAGTCTTATTATAACAGTCCTGCAGACCCCTTGCTTGACTTAATCAGTTTCAAGGAGAAGGCTCCTCTCTTTATCATAGACTGTTCAAGGCAAAACGATAGTTTGAAAACAGGTCCCGTAGATGTGCGGTTGGAGATTGAATGTTCAGCACCAATACCAGATAACACAACTGGATATTGTTTAATTATTAACGATCGACTTGTGGAATATAAACCTTTGAGTAACATAGTGCGCAGATTATCATGACTGCCATTGTAGATGTTCAAGGATTTAAAACAGAAGCAAATGAATTCATAGTAAAAGAAATGGCAATATTATGCGATAATAAAATACAGGTGTTTTTGATTAAACCACCTTTTCCATATCACGAATTGACAGAACAAGAAAGGAGGCAAGTAAATTGGATTGAACGTAATAGAAAGATATATTGGAGTGAAGGATATGTGTCTTACTCAAATCATCAAAATTTGATTGTAGATATTTTAAGTGATAAAAGTGTTTACACCAAAGGTTTAGAAAAAGTGTTGTGGTTAAAAAATATTTCAAATAATAATAATATAAATAATTTGGAAGACAAAGGTTGTCCGAGTTTATTAAGTTTGTATAAAAAATATGACCATTCTCATGAACTGTATAGTTGTATTTATCATGACTCAATATGTGCTTTAAAAAATATTTTATGTTTAAATAAATGGTGCTTTGATAATAAAATTTTGGAATAAACATTTTACATTTTATTTATTAAATTTAGCTTCCCATCCCTCAACTCGTCCACGTTTACATGCATAAAAGTTGTCAGCAACACCAATGTGACATCATTATAATTTCACATCGAACACTCATTACACTCATATTTATTTGCATTCGGATCCCACCATTGCTGGGTGAAGGTTCGATTTTACTGTTATCTCTTTACACCATTATTTTACAATATTATTAACAATGCTCAATTCAGCGAAATCTGATGTGGAAGGCATTCGTGAAATTATTTTCAAGAATGTTAATGGTGAGATAATATTTACTAAAAGTGTGTGGACTGCTCAGAAAATATCGAACTTAGATTCATCAAAACATCAGGACAATGATGCAATCCCTACGGAAGATTCGGTGAAACCTGATATTGAAAATACACATTACCTTGAATTCAAGAGTGATGGTGAGGTTACGCATACATTTGTTCGAGTAAGCGACATACAGAATGATTGTGAAAAATTTAAAATAGTTGAAGGAAGAGATGATTATGATCCTGAGGGACGGGATGAGTGTGGTATTAGCTCATCACAGGCGAGCAGAACAATAGCCTCATTGATGAGTAATGATAAAAAAGACCGCAAGCCTCAGCACCCACACTTCAGCTCAAAAACTAAACGATTGCTCAGTTTCATAGACTGGCCTCTACATATGCGTCAGAAACCGGAGGTTTTAGCTGATGCCGGTTTCTTTTATACTGGTTATGGAGACAGGACCATGTGTTTTTATTGCGGTGGAGGCTTAAAAGATTGGGAAGATGATGATGATCCTTGGCAGCAACATGTTCAGTGGTTTAGTCAGTGTGCTTACGTTAAGCTAAAATGTGAACGTGTATAAACACATTGCACCGTTGAATGTAATAAAAATATTCAACACGTATTGCAAGTCAGACCGTAGGCGTAGACGTAGTGTATTATTGGGGCGTTCTGCATAACGCGCTCGAGCGAAGCGAGAGCAAGTGATGCAGAACCCCCAATAATACACTACTGCTAACATTGCCGTATTGTATACAGGATGACAGGAACACCGCAAACGGTAACCATTAATTCTGGACATGATTCTAGACGTAGCGTAGAAAGGAGAATGACCTAGTCTCATAAATCAAGATCAAAATATTGTAGTAATTATTTTCATAATTTTTTACGACTTTAGGCGTCGGGGATTTAATTTTTGAACAGGAAATTTAATTTAAAGTAAAAAAGTTACATGACGTTCCGTTTCAAATGATATGACCTTGAGTTTTGAAAGTGCTATGATGTCTTTCAAAAAACATGTAAAAAAATTATACTTTGTCGATTCTACATTAATTAAAAATAACTAGAATAGAACAGGCTGTTTCTTAGAGTAATAATGGCCGAGATTAGGTAATAATAGGTTATTTCGATATTTTTTTTAAATCTCTGAGACCCTGTTTTGTTTACAAAAAGAACTTTTGTAGGAGTTAATATGATAAGTGTAATCTATAAAAAACAAAATTTGACTTTGATGCAGCATGGTACGGGATTCCATACATCCATGACCATTGTCCTTTTTCGTCGGTTATTTAAAAAAATCTGCTGTATAGAGGTATGAGGAACAGGGTGTAAAGTTCACTCATACTCTATAGAAAAAGGAGGATCCTCCGACCAGACGGTTGCTGTGTCTGGCGGGCAACTGCCCGACGACTCATGTCAAGCCGCTGTATATGGTAGTTGCGCGGTAAACTCTGCTTGCGAGATGCAGGATTTTGCGTGACGTCAGTATGACGCGTATGACTGCTACATCAGCTTCATAGAAAATGAAAAGTGTAATACCTACACGTAATGTATGGAACAGAATATATTTTTTATTATAGCCGACGAAAAATTTCAACGCAGGTGGGTTTAGAATCATGTGCTGAATCCGTGGTTACAGTTTGCGCGTCGATGTGCCTGACACCCTGTATGTTTACTATAAGTCCGCGCGGAACTAGTTGGCCGCCGCGCGGTGGGGTGGAGGGGCGAGGGCGCTTTTTTATCAAAAAGTACTCTGTGGTCATTACTCAGTACATGCGTTGCGAACACTAGGCAACTCAGCCGCCCTCACCCCCGTCCCCACCTAAGGCGCGGTCAACGGGAGAAAGTCACCTCCTTCTGCGAAGCAGTCATGCTAGCGAAGGAGGTGGCGGGACGGTTCAGGGAGAGAGCCTCCCGTCTCAGCCGCCGCGGGGGATGCCCCAGGCGTCGGGAGCCGCGTGACGACTCCCGGCCACCGTAGGCGCGGGCCTGCGGGCGGAGAGTAATGGGTAGCTCACCGTCCGATCAGGACCAGGCCCGTGCCGGACGGCGCGTACTTGTTCCACGCGCGCCTCGAAGAGATGTCAGCATCGAGGAGGGGCCCCCTTAGGGCCGAAGCGTGCCAGGTCAGCGGGATTGTCCGAAAAGGTTACCGCTGGGCCGGAACATAAAGGGCTAAGGAAGGAACATGGGTGGGTTTTAGACAGTAAGAGTCTGACACTCCCTTCCGCTCCACCCAGAGCGGGAGGAGTAATTTGATGATTTACCATCCGCAAAAAAAAAAAAAGGCGCGGTCAACTAGTTCCGCGCGGACTATATGTATAATACTGCAGTACTAAGTTTGAACATCCAAACTCCACAAAATCTGCGATAAAACTCATATTGTTCTATGTAAATAAAGCTACAGTTTCCTAGAAAAGCGGTGACGCCCCCGCCCGCGAGCACTGGTAGCCCAGTGGTAACGGCCCCGGCTTACGAGTTGTAGGTCGTGGGTTCGAACCCAGACAGGCGCTTTACTTTGTGTAATTTATTTCATCACCATTGCTCTCAAGAAACTGTGAAGGAAAACACATCGTGAGTAAACCGGCATGTCCTAGCCTGAAAATTCGAAGACATGAGACATCCACCAACTCGCACTGGATCCGCGTGGTGGATTACGGCCCTCCCTCTCACCTAGAGGAGGCCAGTGTCCCGGCAGTGGGAACGTTATAGGCTGATTATTCGCATATAGCGTCCGCAATTTACAGGTGAACGACGTCACTGTAACGTTATTTATGAAAGTTAGTTTGTGTGTTTCCCTAGAGAGAGTTTTTGACACCGTAAAGTCAAACCCCAAAGATTTAAATCGCTACACTTGCCCTCACCATACTTAGTAACGAAAAAATGTCTTTATAAATATTATACAAAGTATTTTTTTTAATATCCCATAACTCTAGGGTGTGAAATGAGACCATAATATTGTCAAAGAATCAACTGGCATATGAATAATTTTTCAATTTTTTTTTTTTTTGTAACCAAAATAATTCGACAAAGTCATGAAACAAAGTCACCTTACGTGAAATATGACAGTCGCATTTTCTTAGCTTTAAATATGAATGATTGGTTTGAATGAAAATGAATAAAAGAATTACTCGTATTTATCAATGAAACTTAGATACATGATATCTTCGAAACTATGCATTTTTGGACCACACATTCTAGGACTTTTTATATTATTTTTTACTTCTAGAACCCTAGAGTTATGGGATATAAAAAAAACACGTTGTATAGCGTTTCCATGAGAATCAAGTCATGTCACTGCGTCATTGTGTTAGACGTGCCAAAACAAAACAGAAACGCGACTATCTTTTAAGGCGGTAGTGCTATCTAACAATTTAAATCTTTGCCGCTGTCATCATTTTCATGACAGCTGTCACTGCGGACGCTATGTGGCCACCGCTTTTCTATGAAACAATGTGAATACCCATTTCTCCATCTGCATATTCCAATTAATAATAACTCAATTATTTAAAGTAACTGTGTTGACTCAACATAATGAAATTCAACATAACTTTAAAACGAGACAAACAAAAATAAACAAGGCGTACAGTAATAAACCCAGTAAAATTTCTAATATCAGTAATAGCATGGTCCGAACAGTGAAAGAACTTCCATGGCTACCATTTGCCTAATGAATGTTGTGTGCTGATAAAATATGTATATTTCCCTTTTTACATCAGCCCCTTGTGGCGTATTACTTGGTAGTTTATTTGAGGAAAGATGCCTATGTGGGATTAAAAAGTTGTTTGCCCTATGAAGTTCGTCAGAATGGTTGAGTTATTGGTTTCATACGAGGTACAAAATGAGTTTTGTTTTGGCAATATTAAGTTGGGGTTTTTCTATTTTTGATTAGTTTCTTCCGTTATACAACGAGTAACGTTAAATGCGCAAAACCTCTTAAGAGGTCATTGTACTCATCATTATGAACAACTTTTACTATGGGACCAAACTTGAAATCGCAAAAAAAAAAAACAGCTGTTTAGTACATTTTGACGAGTTATGCGAGCATAAATGTAGGGAACAACTATTTTTGAAGTGAAAACTTCTTTAGCGGCGTTGTACACTTTTTTGTAATGGGTAAAAAATGTTAAACTCGCGTCAGGACACGTGACCCTGATCGTAAGATTCGTAAGATGACACGTGCTATAGATGGGCAATCCACCGGGTTTAAACCCGGTGCTTTTGATAAACACCCGATAAACGCCCGTAAACACCCATACACACCCACAAAATTGGGTGTTTATCAAAGCACTGGGTTTAAACCCGGGTGGATTGCCCATCTATAGACGTGACCCTGATCGTAAGATGACACGTGACCCTGATCGAAAATTCGTAAGATTCCAAAATATCAATAATTGAAAACAAGTATACAGGATCAAATTACAAACAGACAGACACAGACAGTTACAGTTACGGTTACAATTACGGTTACGGTTACAGACTTACAGTTACGGTTAGGGTTACGGTTACGGTTACAGTTACAGTAAACAACGTTAATATTCAAGTTTTCACTTCTGCCGGCAATCCCGGAGTGCAACCCGTCGTTTTTTTATTTTCGCGATTTCAGCTTGGGTCCCATAGTAAAAGTTGTTCATAATGATGAGTACAATGACCCCCTTAGAGGTTTTGCGCATTTAACGTTACACCTTGTAGATAGCGCAATCCACGAAGACGCGCCCCACTCTTCTTCCTAATCGCTTATAGTACAAGTGTGCAACATTCCGCTATAGTGTTTTAGTTTTGTCGATTCACAGGTAATTACTTATTAGTGGGTAATTAGTGTGTATAAAAAAACTAAAACACTAGCGGAATTAACTAGCGATTAGTGAGAAGAGTGGGGCGCTTCTTCGTGGTTTGCGCTATCTGTATGTCGGAGAAATCATTAGTACGGGAGTTGACTTGACAACGAGTCGGAAGCGCTGCCTGTGACGACAACGCTTCAACGGAAACATTCGTTTGACTATTCGGAACGCCAGCGCCATCTGATGGAATTTGACAGAGTCTAGCCTGAGTTCGTGTTCGTGGGGGGTAGACGACATCGCGACAGAACGATGTGGAGCTCTCTTGGACATTAGACACTGTACGAACAACATGTGCTCAGAAACTGTCCCGGGTTCCGATAATTTCATCGCCACTGCTCTCAAAACTGTGAAGAAAAACATCGTGAGGAAACCGGCATGTCCTAGAACCGAAAATTCGAAGACATGTGACATCTACCAACCCGCACTGGGTCCGCGTGGTAGATTATAGCCCACTCCTTTTCGAAGAGAGGAGGCCTGGGTCCCAGCAGTGGGAACATTATCGGCCGATTATGGAAGTAGTAGTAGTAAGCCCAGAAACTTACTTTGTATTGTTATAGCATGACTACAGACGGTACGATGTTGTTGCTACGCAGTGCCATACCGCGTGCGCCTCCTCCGCCGCCCGCGCACCTCGCTGCTAGCGCAGACAAAGCGACTCTGGCGACAGAGAGAAAGAACCTCGATCGGATCGCGAACGGATCCAGACGTATATCGGCGATCCTCCGCGACTATGTCGCGAAGCCATTTTTATATTTTGTACACAGTGTTTTACTAATTGTATGTTAAAAGCCCAATAAATGATTATTTAAAATTGTCATATTTCATCGTTTTGTATTTCTATTCCTCAGACTCGATATCTCTGTCCTCCCCGGTGGCATGCTCGTCTCCGCGGGAGGACGTGCTGGGTGGGCCCCCCATGCCGAGCAACCTGTGTGCTCTGTCGGAGGAACACCGCTGCTGTCTGTTGGGCAAGGTGCCAGGGTTGAGGGTCCGGAGACGCAGGGCCATGCTGATCTATGTGTGCGCTGCTGACTCGCAAGGTGAGAAAGTTGTTGCAGATGCTTTTGGTTTGTTTTTTGAAATGAAAGATAGGAATGGTAGGTTGAGGTGATCATTGGTTTTTTCAGATGAAGAAGTATGATAAGCAGCATTTTCGATAAATATTGTACTGATTTTTTGGGTTCCGTACCCAAAGGGTAAAAACGGGACCCTATTACTAAGACTCCACTGTCCGTCTGTCTGTCACCAGGCTGTATCTCAGGAACCGTGATAGCTAGACAGTTGAAATTTTCAGAGATGATGTATTTCTGTTGCCTTTATAATAACAAATACTAAAAACAGGATAAAAGAAATATTTAAGGGGCCCGGCTCCCATACAACAACGTGTTTTTTTCGGCGTTTTTGCCTTGTGGTACGGAACCCTTCGTGTGTGAGTCCGACTCGCACTTGGCCAGTTTTTTACTAAATGGCATTGTCCTAATTTAGAAACCTTGACAATATTGGGAAACACTACATGACTTTTAATTAAAATAATGGAGTTCGATTTTTTTTTCTGTTGAAGAATCTACATTTTCATCATGTTTGGAATTAATAGAACGATTCTAATAGAAGTAGAATACTGGCATTCTCACTTTCGGCAATCTTGACGATGGAAACCAGAAAACACTCAAACAAACTTTACTTATTGTCGAGAGCATGAAGAAGCTGCGATCGTGGCTAAACCAGCAATGCCAGTATTTTTATGAAACCTAAGTAGGTACTAGGTAGAAGACAGAGATTAAAACAGAAGACGAACTAGCAGGGAATCGAGGAGCACTGCAGACCCACCGTACCCCTGGCGGTACGGTGGGTCTTTTAAAGTTAAACGATACCACCAGGTAATAGTGTTGTAACACTAGTTAAAACCACATCTGACAACAACAATTTTATTTAATAATTTTATTCATAATTTTTTACAAAACAAACCTTAAATACAATATACCTATAATCTAAATACTTATAACCAACTCTATAAACTTAAAACATGCATTCTGAGGGGGGGAGGGGGGGTTCAAGGGATCAGACCGGAATAACTCGACGTACAGCCTCAAGTTAGCCAGTAGCAAAATTATGGTGAAATCATATCTAAAATCCACAATACTCACTAAATTATACCTTCATTAAATGTGTTTCTTCCATTTCCAGACTGCTGCGCAGAAAAAGGCGCGCTTCAATGCGGGGCGGCCGCGCGGCTGCGCGTGCGCGCACGTCGTCGCGGCTGGCGTGTGCACGTCGCTGATCTTCACTGGCGGTCCCCTCTAGAGCAACAGCGGGACCATCGCTTCCCAGTCCTCTGTATTGCTGAGCTGGCTCGTAAGTATCTTTTACAATGAAGTCTCTAAAAAAAATCCACATGCGCACTATGCATCACACTGACGTCACGCTAAATCCTTAATCACGCAAGCAGAGTTTACCGCGCGAATAGCATATGTTATACATATAACGCCACGACAACAATTGTCTGGCAGTTGCCCACCAGACACGACACCCGTCTGGTCGGAGGATGCTCCCTTTTTTATAGAGAATGAGTGAACTTTATACCCTGTTCCTCATACTTTATAAACATATGTTAGCGCACCAGAAATGTTTGGTTACGACCATTTTCTTTACAATCTGGGGGCACAGCAGTGCCCCCGCCAAGTCAAGCGCGAAGGAAACACTGCCGTACCATCCTTTACTGGAACCATTTCGCCGCAGTTTCAGGCCCCTATTTGAGAACCTCTGGATAAGACCAGAACGCAGACATTTTTGTCATCCAGGCTATAATCCAGGCTACCCTTCAACGGCCAAGTCACACAACATTAACTATAATAATAAAGAAATCGCAGTAAGGAACCTTAGACTTGGCACGACTTTGTCTAGATTTCATTACTTTTTAGAGATAAACAAGCAGCTCCATCGAGACTTGGCTAGTTTTTTACAAAATGTTTTTGGTGGGATAGTTATCTACTTAAATTATAATTATTTTGAATCAACTAGGTACTGACTTTCCAGTACAGTCATTTTCTAGAGTAAATATGTTCCTTGACAGTCATTTATTTTAGTTCAAAATAATGTAATTTATTCAAGTTTCATCATTGTCTTCCAGGACAATCAGACCTTGGAGCAGTGGTCCCGGTGCTGTTCCTGAACTCGGGGCTGGGCACTCCGCTACTCCCTCACACACTGGAGTGCGCAGACTTCAAGGCAGCGCTCGAGACCGCTGAAGATGAGAGTGATAAGGCGCTGTTGAATAAATGGTAAGACATTTACTTGAAAACAATATTTTGTAAATAATCCCGAAAAAAAGTACGCTTCCTAACGAAATAACTACTTACAAAAAAGTTTCTGTAGAATAAATTATTGAATTGCGCGCATTTTCTTAGTACCTACCTTCAAGAAAATATCAAATTATTTGAAAGAAGAAGGAAAGAAACAAGAAACATGTGTTTGGCACCGTATACAAGGATTACATTTGAACAAATTAAAGCTACCATAAAACTAACCAAGCTAGGCTATCCATCTCTATTGACAACTGTCACGGTATTTGGTGCTTGTTTGTTAGATTAGTTTTCATTATATTAACCTTCATATAGAAGCAATAAACAAATGACCTAAAAATTCAGTGCTTACAATTTTTTTGCTTGTGAATCTAGAAAAGGTCCATCAAACCCCCCAAAAGTTATCGCCAGCTCATTCATTTTTACATAGGTTCAACTTTTCAATGAAATCTTGCAAAATATTTTGCCTAGATCTTGTCATATCCCGTTTAAAAGGAGGTTAAAGAGGCTTTCAACTCTAGAATCACATCATCAATCTCCTAATCCTCAACTCGTCTAAACCCAGGTACACACTAGACGCGAGCACAACGCCGCCATGCTACCGGCTGGTCCGGGGAGCGCCGGCGCGCTGGCGGCGCGAGATGGCCAAGACGCTCAACGTGCTGGTGCGGACGTTACCGCAGGAGGCCTGCGACGCCTACCTCACTACTGTTGTGGAACAGGTCAGTTCATTCTCAGGTACACAACGCCGCCATGCTACCGGCTGGTCCGGGGAGCGATGGCGCGAGATGGCCAAGACGCTCAACGTGCTAGAGCTGACATTTCCGCAGGAGGTTTGCAACATCTACCTCACTACTGTATTGGAACAGGTCAGTTCACTCTCAGGTACACAACGCCGCAATGCTACCGGCTGGTCCGGGGCCCGCCGGCGCGAGATGGCCAAGACGCTCAACGTGCTAGAGCTGACATTTCCGCAGGAGGTTTGCAACATCTACCTCACTACTGTATTGGAACAGGTCAGTTCACTCTCAGATACACAACGCCGCCATGCTACCGGCTGGTCCGGGGCCCGCCGGCGCGAGATGGCCAAGACGCTCAACGTGCTAGAGCTGACATTTCCGCAGGAGGTTTGCAACATCTACCTCACTACTGTATTGGAACAGGTCAGTTCACTCTCAGGTACACGCCGCCATGCTACCGGCTGGTCCGGGGCCCGCCGGCGCGAGATGGCCAAGACGCTCAACGTGCTAGAGCTGACATTTCCGCAGGAGGTTTGCAACATCTACCTCACTACTGTATTGGAACAGGTCAGTTCACTCTCAGGTACACAACGCCGCCATGCTACCGGCTGGTCCGGGGCCCGCCGGCGCGAGATGGCCAAGACGCTCAACGTGCTAGAGCTGACATTTCCGCAGGAGGTTTGCAACATCTACCTCACTACTGTATTGGAACAGGTCAGTTCACTCTCAGGTACACAACGCCGCCATGCTACCGGCTGGTCCGGGGCCCGCCGGCGCGAGATGGCCAAGACGCTCAACGTGCTAGAGCTGACATTTCCGCAGGAGGTTTGCGACATCTACCTCACTACTGTAATGGAACAGGTCAGTTCACACTCAGGTATAAAACGCCGCCAAAATTTTTGATCAGCAAAATTATCTTTACCTGCCGTGAGGAAACTGACAAAAAATTGTTACGGCCTTTTTGAAGACGGATGTGGATCCATACTGCCATAAGCCGGTGATTTTCTTTCAATTCTTTATCTATTGGGGTTCCGCGTTATATCCAAAATATAAAATGGGTTTCTGTAGGCTTGCGGGCGGAGAGACTTGAAAAAACCTAAGTAAAAAGTCATAATTCGAAATTTGGTTTTAGTCTTATTTATTTAACAAATCTAACACGCAATCTGCTCCCACTAGGAGGTACAGCACACGGTCCTGATGAGCGTAGAAGCGGCACGTCGATGCGTGTGGGTGTGTCGCGCGGGCGGCGCGGCGCAGGCGCAGGAGCCGCAGGAGCCCGCCGACATGGCGCACCACCACGAGCTGCAGAGGCGGCTCAACAACCTGCAGAAGGACTTGAAGGTAGGCCTTTAGTTTTGAGCCTGCAACTGCTGCCTGGGGGCCTAAAAAGGCCACTTTGGCAGAATCATAAAAGGATAACATAATGGACAGTTAACCATAAGTTAATCGTGAAGCATTTTTCAGTTATTTTTTTTTTGTCTGTGCTACAATACCAATCAATCCGATCCAAATCCAATCCCAATCTCTTTGATTATACTCGTACTTATGTAGTGCAGCGAAAAAAAGACAAACACGGACTGTCTTCGCCATATTACGATTCATAATGTTATCCTTTTATGATTCTCCAAAGTGGCGTTTTTAGGCCCCCAGATGAATGAAACGATATTCTTAAGTTAAACACTTGTGTTTGCCAAGGACTGACTAATGAGACGACAATTATTTCTTTGGATGCTGATACATCCATTAGATATTGCTTTCGCCACTTGACTGGCCTCTTTTAAATGTCATCATCTGCCTAGCCTTTTCCCAACTATGTTGAAGTCGGCTTCAAGTCTAACCGGATGCAGCTGAATACCAGTATTTTACATGGAGCGACTGCCTATCTGACCTCCACAACCCAGTTACTGGGTAATACGATACGCCTTAGTAAGACTGGTTGTCAGACTTTCGGGCTTCTGACTACCCGTAACGACTGTCAAAGATCCACGAATGACAGCCGGGGCCAACGGCTTAACATGCTTTCGGAGGCACGGAAGGGTCTCGGTATGTCAAGATGGTCACCCATCCACAGACCAATAGCGGCAAGCGTAGCTTAACCTGATCGATCGACCTGTGCGGCTGTTATTATTTAGCCACGGGCCTCTCTCGCCTCTTTTATATGCATATAACAAAATAATTTGTCAACGTTAAAAATCATTTTGCGTGTCTGTCATTCATAATTCTGTTGGTTAATAACGTGTATTAGAACGACAATGATTTGGAGGACTTTATTCCCCTTCTCCCTTCTAAAGTGAAAATATACACTTTCCATCTCCTATCTTTTTTTTTTTGCGGATGGGACATCATCAAATGACTCCTCCCGCTCTGGGTGGAGCGGTAGGGAGTGTCAGACTCTTACTGACTAAAACCCACCCGTGTTCCTTCCTTAGCCCTTTATGTTCCGGGCCAGCGGTAACCCTTTCGGACAATCCCGCTGACCTGGCATGCTTCCGCCCTAAGGGAGCCCCTTCTCGATGCTGACATCTCTTTGAGGCGCGCGTGGAACACGTACGCGCCGTCCGGCACGGGCCTGGTCCTGATCGGACGGTGAGCTACCCATTTCACTCCGCCCGCAGGGCCGTCTCCTATCTTAACCCAATGAATGTATAATTCCGTCTCTCTAACTTCCAACTCTCCTTTCTGTCCACAGCAACACCTGAGCGAGCGCAACGTGATCCGCGCGAGCGTGCGCGGGCGCTCGGCGCCGGGCGGGGAGGACGAGTACACCGAGGGGGTCAGTAGCGCGCTCGGGGACAGGCTCGACGCGCTGCTAGACGCGCTGGTCGCTGATAACGATGTGCCGGCTGGATATAACGGGATACCTACTAGGTATGAGTTTTTTTTAAATCTATAAAACATTCTCATCTCACAACTAAAAGGATAATTTTCCCAATGAAGACCAATGTCCAGGGGGCCTAAAAAGACCACTTTGGCAGAATCATAAAAGGATAACATTATTAATCATAATACGGCGCGGGTAGTCCTTGTTTTTCTTTTTTTCGCTGCACTACGTAGGAATAATCAAAGAGATTGTACGGTTTACGTACATTGTATTAATATAATGTAGCTGAGCTAGCAAATTGGTCGATTCCCATCGGCTGTAATAACTATTGTAACTATACTCAGTGTGCACGTTAACCACAACGCGAAACAGACGTATGTGAGAATCTCCACATTTTATCGTGTAGTGATCAATAAACCTTTTGTATTACTGTACGAGGAGTTTCCATCTTAGTCACACTCATAACTAACTAACCTACAAACAAGTATAGTGTACAGCTCACTAAACTGTACATTTTATGGTCCTTCGAGCCGGACGCTTAGTGATTTCTGTGTCTCCCCAACTGTGATAGCGAATCGGTTTGGCTGGCCTCCCAGAAGCGGGTCTCCCCAGTCCAAATTGAGAGTCGAGTGTCATCAGGGTGACTACACATACATTGAGTGTCAAGGTGTTACCTTCAAGATTCAACGGAGCTCGTAAACTGAGGCGAGCAACGAAAAAACCTTGAAGAAGGAGACTACTGGGACTATACAATCGTCTTCATATCCAGGAACCAACTATCCCGGAGACTCCAACTCAACTGAACTACTACTACTACCACTAAACTTCAGGTACTTACCTAATTTAACTAAACTCTAACTTAAAACTACTGACTTACCATGGCACTACTTACCAAACAAGTCGGTATCTTTGAAGACATCAAAACGCTTTGCACCAACTATAAAAAGGATAGCATAACAAGAAAAAACGTAGATTATCTGGAAAAACGTCTGCAAAACTTAGAAGAATTATGGGGAGCCTTTGATGGGCAGCATCAAATACTTTTAGAAACTACTGAAAACAAAAACATCGGATATTTTAACAATGATATTTATGAGAAAACGAAGAACATGTACGTGTCAACCAAGAAGAACATTATGGATTTACTGGCTTTCCAAAAGAGACAACGACCACAAAATGTAGACTTTGACCTATCTGGGTTAATGGTTGAAGAAACTGAGGATGACATAAAGAAACTCATAACTCAACAAGAACGCAACTTTAAGGCTTTAACTAAGGCTATGTCAAAGATGAACATTGACTTTATAACAGAAAAGTGGGAGCTAGAAGAACATCTAGCAACTTTAAAACAAAATGGGAATGCATAGACAAGATACATTGGGAACTAGAAGATGAGCTTAAGGTGTCTAGTTTAAAAGAAGAGTACAACGAAAAGTACGAAGCCATTGAACAAAAATACGACCTCTTGAAAAGGAATCTAAACAGCAAGATTTGGTCCAATATTAATTTCCAACAATCTGCGCCGAAAATTGACATCCCAGAATTCACTGGAAAATATATTCATTGGATTACTTTCAAAGATATATTTCTAGAAACCATACACCACAACCCGAGTATCTCCAAGGCGCAAAAAATGCAGCACCTAAAAACAAAACTTAAAGGTGACGCAGAACGTCTTATCCATCACCTGTCAATCAGCGCAGATAACTATGATTCCTGCTGGGAAATTCTATCTCACCGGTACGACAATCGCCGACTTCAGTTCACTTCTTTCATGAGCACTATGCAACACTTACCCACTATTCAACAACCCAACGCCAACAATCTGAGAAAAATGCATGATGTGATAACAGAGTGCCTAAATGGCCTCGGCAACATGGGGGTTGAAGTGAGTAGTTGGGGACCAATAATTGTCTACTATATGTCTCAAAAATTGGATTCCACAACTCTTAACGAATACACTAAGGAAACGCAAAACAATAGGGAATTGCCGGACTTAAAGGAATTCCTAAACTTCCTGGAACTCAAGTTTCTAGCCTACGAAACTGCAAAGAGCTGTTTCAAGGACTCGTCTGAAGACAAAACTCCTCAGAGACCATACAACAAGGGCTGGAACAAGTGGAACAAGTATAAAAACAACTCTAAAACACAACAAGAACCAAACAAATCAGGCTATTCAAAAATATTCCACGCGTCATACGGAAAATGCCCTCTATGCAATAACGATCACGTGTTGATGCAATGTGACAAGTTCCTCAACATGGACATTTCGCAACGAAACAAAACAGTGGCAAAACTGAAACTTTGCAAAAACTGTCTTTATACACATGGCAACGATAACTGCAAATCTAAGAAAACATGTCGGGAATGTAATTCGAAGCATCATACACTACTGCATGCCAAAAATGCAAATAATTCGGAACCAACAACAAAAAAGGAGGATGATCAGAACTCAAACTCACGTCCTTCAACATCGTCTCAGTCTGAACCCGTTGCTCACCACATAACTACCAATGATACTGAAATTTTGTTGACTACGGTCCAAATCAAGGTCAAAAATGCCAACGGTACCTACGTAACATTACGTGGTCTACTAGATCAAGGGTCACAAATAAATCTAATAACAGAAAATGCTGCTCAATTACTACGCTTACCTCGAAAGAAACTCGACGCAACGGTAAATGGAATCGGTTCAACATCACGAACCTGCAAGGGACTCTTACATCTCAACTGTCAATCGATACATTCCGACTACAAATTCAACGTGCAAGCACTAATTCTACAAAACTTAACAAACAAGTTGCCAAGCCGTACCTTCCAAAGATCTGGCTGGACACATCTACGAAACTTAAAGCTTGCCGATCCTAATTACAATGTGCCAAACTCAATAGACCTCTTACTGGGAGCTGATGTATACGCAGACATCATCTTAGACGGAGTCTTAAAAGGTGACCAGCACTCACCTATAGCCCAACAAACTCATTTGGGGTGGATCCTGTGTGGCAAACTCAAGACCTTTAACTGTCACCTAACCTTAGCCGATACTACTGATTTATCGAAATATTGGGAAAGTGAAGACATTGTTCAAGGCACTAAAGACTTACAGAGAAACGATCAATGTGAACTGTACTACCAACAAACTACTAAAAGATGCTCAGATGGGAGATACATCGTAAAAATGCCCATGGACCAGTCTTACAAAAACGATCTCGGAAACTCAAAGTCAGCTGCGATTGCACAATTTTTACAACAAGAAAAAAGACTAAATAAAAACAAACAACTCTCAATAATGTACAAAAACTTCATTAGTGAATACTTAGAACTACAACATATGAAGCCTGCGAGTCAAGTAACATCAAACCAACTTGAATGTTTCTTGCCGCACCATGGAGTTTTAAGGGACCAATCGACAACCACTAAACTAAGGGTTGTTTTCAATGCGTCACAGAAAACTTCCAGTGGCAAAAGCTTGAACAGCCTGATGGAAAAGGGACCCAACCTACAAAAGGATATTCAAGCCCTTATCTTGAAATGGAGAACGTACAAATACGCATTCACAGCTGACATAGAGAAAATGTATAGATGCATATGGATAGCTGAAGATCAACAGCAGCTGCAAAAAATCATATGGAGAAACTCTTCTGACGAACCACTACAAGAATTTGCGCTATGCACTGTGACATACGGTACAAAATGCGCGCCTTGGTTAGCCATGCGAACTCTACAACAATTGGCTATTGACGACGGTCACTTATACCCTGACGCGGCAAAATTGCTACTAAATGAATTTTACGTGGATGACTTAATTAGCGGCCACCATTCTCTCGAAACTGCCAAAAAACTTCAAATGGACTTAATCCAACTACTATATCGAGGAGGAATGAACTTAAGGAAGTGGTCTAGCAACTGCACCGAGTTATTAGAACAACTCAGGGAAGAACAGATTTCTCAAACTAACTTCGACTTCAAACAGGAAGATTGCATGAAAACTCTTGGTCTCGGCTGGAACCCCAAATCGGATACATTTACGTTCAACTGGAATCTAAAAGAGGCCTCTCAAAAGTTACTGACAAAACGAGCACTACTCTCTCAAATATCACAACTATATGACCCACTTGGCTGGTTTTCGCCTGTCACTATACGAGCTAAACTAATATTTCAACGCGTCTGGATAGAGAAACTAGCATGGGATGAACCGTTACCTACTGACATACAAGAAGAGTGGCTGAAACTGAAAGGTCAACATGAAGAACTAAAAACTATAAAAATAAATCGCTGGATTGGAAGCAGCCAAAACAAGATCGAACTACTTGCATTTTGCGATGCAAGCGAAAAAGCATACTCGTGCGTCATCTATACACGTGTGTCGAACGACCAAGGGCAGCCTGAACTAAGCTTACTTGCAGCGAAAACTAAGGTTGCCCCACTTGCACAAAAACTAACTCTGCCGCGACTGGAACTCAGCGGGGCATTACTTCTCTCTCAGTTGGTGAACAAGGTCACTGAGTCGCTAACTGAGTACAACATTACTGTATGGGCCTGGAGCGACTCAAAGGTGGTGCTCGCTTGGTTGCAAGGAGAACCATCCAAATGGGAAAAGTACGTAGAAAACCGCGTCGTCAAGATCAAGCAAGTGGTACCAGCATCCCATTGGTTCTACATAAAATCAAAAGATAATCCTGCAGATTGCGCAACTAGAGGGTTATATCCAAAACAACTGGTAAGCTCTCACGTGTGGTGGACTGGCCCTTCAATGCTGAGAGCGTTCACAGAAAAATCCGAAGAGCAGCTCAACTGTCTGTTTACAACTACGATTGGAGAAAAAAGCGAAGTGCCAACCCAAAGCCAATCAGAAAATATAATAACCAAATTATTAAACAAACACAGCGTATTAAATCGAGTGACGCGTATAGTTGCTTGGATTATGCGATTCAAGACAAATGCACTTAATAACGTAACAACAATAAAGAAACATGATGCCGGCCGACAAACACCTTACAGCTACTTGACGACAGGCGAACTTGATAAGGCAATGAACATAATAACTAGAAATGTTCAACAATTGCAATTCAACACTGAATATAATTTATTACTTAAAAACCTACCTGTACTTCGAAAAAGCACTATTTGCAAATTGAGCCCTTACCTGGACAAAAAGGGTATCATGCGTGTCGGTGGACGCTTAAACAAAACTAATCTACCTCCAGGAATGAAAAATCCAGCAATTCTACCAAGAAACGGAAGACTGACTCAACTACTAATAAGCCAAGCCCACGCCGTGACGTTACACGGTGGAGCCCGGCTGACCCTTGCCTTCATCCGTCAACAATACTGGATAGTAGGGGGTAACAGAGCTGTGAAAACACAGCTGCGTCGATGTGTACGGTGCCAACGATTCAAAACTACCGAAAACTACCAGCTCATGGCCGATCTTCCTCCACAACGAGTGACACCGTCCCGCCCCTTTCATCACACCGGGGTGGACTTTACAGGCCATGTAGACATTAAATTGAATAAAGGAAGAGGGGTTAAAACATCCAAAGGATACATTGCTATCTTTGTTTGTTTGGCAACGAAGGCAGTTCACATCGAACTGGTTTCAGACTTAAGCACTGAAACTTTCTTGAGTGCTTTTCAAAGGATGTGTTCCAGACGTGGCACACCAAGCCACGTTTATTCTGACTGCGGCACAAATTTTATTGGGGCCTCAAAAATGCTGAACAAGGAATACGAAACTTTCAAAACAGAACTACACTCCGATTTCTTTAACAAAATAACTGAAATGAAAGTGGAGTGGCATTTTAACGCCCCTGCTTGGCCAACCGCTGGAGGACTATGGGAGGCTGCAGTCCGCTCTATGAAACACCACTTACGTCGTATTCTAGGGGATCAAAAACTCACCTATGAAGAATTTTCGACTTTGTTGGCCAAAATAGAAGCGTGTATGAACTCACGGCCACTTTGCCCACTTACAGAGGACCCTGACGAGTTTTATAATTACTTGACCGCAGGACATTTCCTTACCGGCAGTCCAACTATGACGCTTCCATTATCAAGCTATGAAGATGATCGCAACTTAGATTTACGCAGACGATGGCAATTAACAGAAAACATGTTCCATCAGTTTTGGAAGCACTGGTCTTCTGACTACTTAACATCATTGCAGGCTCGCAGCAAATGGCTGAAACCAACTCCAAACCTCAAAACGGACGACGTAGTCATAGTAAAAGAAAACAATCTTCCACCTGGAAAATGGGCAATCGCACTCGTCATCGAAGTGCATCCTGGCAGCGACGGACACGTGCGAGTTGCAACTATAAAAACGCAAGCTGGCATATTGAAACGACCTATTACGAAATTGTCGCTGTTGCCTACTGAAACCTTGCAATAACTAAACAAATAAATTAAAATAACAAGATAATTACGAACTTACTAACTTGCTGGCAACGAAGCATACTACACGGAAAACAAAAAAGGCAACATTCTTCAATTTATCAACATGTTAAGAACTTTGCTACTACTTATCTCCTTGACGCCTGGGACATACAGCAGTGCCATTCCACAAGAAACGTCTAGTGTTCAAATTATAACTCTAGGGAGTGATCGCCCCATATACTACGACACAATCGGGAAGATACAGCTGATTCACGATGAATGGAGACTGCTGATGTATTACAATTTAACTACGTACTGGAGTGGAGTTCAAAGGTTCCAAAACTACTTGGAAGATATTATGAATATGTGCAAAAGCTTGGAACCAAAATACTGTGAAACAACAATCCGTCAACTTGCGCACGAAATGGACCTTCTGCAATATTACAACAACATACTACTGGCCCCACACAAACATCTATCGGGTCGGAACAAACGGGGTTTGATCGACGGTATCGGATACGCGGCGAACAGTCTCTTTGGTATATTGGACCAGAGATTTGCTGATCAATATCAGAAGGACATTCAAAACGTACAGAAGAATGAAGACTATCTCCTACAACTCGTTCAAAACCAGACTTCTATTGTCGAAATTGAAAACAACATCTTGAAGAAAAACAAGGAAAACATCGCACAGCAGTTTACACTTATCAACAATTTCATGAACGAAACTGACGTGCGATTAGCAAGAATCGAATCGGGTGTCGAGATAGCTATGGCTACAAGCTTTTTTACCTCGGCATCGGTTGCAGCACATTTACTGTTGGCAAACTTGAAAAACATTCAAGAAACACTTTTCAACACGTTAGTGGATATCTATAAAGGGCGAATGGATGTTCACTTGCTAACTCCTGTCAACTTAATTCAATAGCTGACTGTTATCTCGGGAAGACTACCGAAAACATTGACGTTACCGGTAGACGATATTCAACTCGAAATAAAAGACATCTACAAATTAATTTACGTGAAGGCTCGTGTAACTGACAGTTATTTCATGTACGAACTTCATATTCCGCTGGCGAGTGACGAAGATTTTGTTGTATACCAGATTCTTCCCATTAAGAACCCGCAGAGGGAAGACGAAACAATAGCCGTTCCTGTCTCATACAAGTATCTCGCAGTAAATCTGGAGAAGAATACTTACGTCAGGTTAAACGAAAAGGAATTCAATCGCTGTATTCAACGCCGAAAGGATAACTTCGTCTGCATTGTGAATGTGCCTATTTTTAATCTACAAAACGCCAATGCACCATGTGAAGCCAAACTGCTGGGCCATCAGTCAACTTTGCCATGTATAACAGAGAACACTGTATGTGAAACTACCTGGATTGAATTACATAATACAAACACATGGCTCGTGACGTGCTGTGACTCATGCACTATACGTACTGTATGCGACGGTGACGTCAGATCGCATGTCATCAATACGTCGTCTATAGTATCGCTGAAGCAAGGATGTCTACTTCAGACTGAGGATTTGAAA
This sequence comes from Mesoligia furuncula, assembly GCA_916614155.1. NCBI lineage: Eukaryota > Metazoa > Arthropoda > Insecta > Lepidoptera > Noctuidae > Mesoligia > Mesoligia furuncula. Next base: position 7,427,289 of record OU744795.1, read on the forward strand.
ATACACTCTCACAACAATTACGACAGCAATGCAAGACGACTATGACATTCAAATTCCTTCGTTGGACAAAACAATAAATAGAATAGTGAACACACACTCAACACCTCTTCTAAAAACAAAGCATAACGAAGACATTGCAGTCGTCGAAGAACGGCTGCAGTACATGAAAACGAGAGAGCATCTACCAACGGCACTGACGACTCACGATATTCATCATTATGCAATTTCTTATGTGTTACTGACTGCAATCGGAGTCGCGATAATTGCATGGATAGCTAAAAAACGAGGTTGTTGTACGAAGAAAACATATGATACACGTACCGAACACATTGAAATGCAATCCAGTAAACCCACGTCTAAAATGAACAAGTTGTTTAGATCGCGTTCACTATTAGAGCGCCCTCATCCGAGGAGATCCCGAGATGAGACCAGAGCAAAAGTCAACAACAACCATGCAGGTTCGAAGCCAACACTGGATTCTGCAGTCACGGATATTGAATTTCATTTTTAATTAAGAGTTTATACTGTTTTATATTTTTACTGCACTTTGTTTTAACATTTTTACTTTACTAATTTCTTGCTTTGTACTGGTGATTCTTACATGGTCCTACTTTTCTAACTCTTTGCTCGGGTTAGAAATATGTACGGTTTACGTACATTGTATTAATATAATGTAGCTGAGCTAGCAAATTGGTCGATTCCCATCGGCTGTAATAACTATTGTAACTATACTCAGTGTGCACGTTAACCACAACGCGAAACAGACGTATGTGAGAATCTCCACATTTTATCGTGTAGTGATCAATAAACCTTTTGTATTACTGTACGAGGAGTTTCCATCTTAGTCACACTCATAACTAACTAACCTACAAACAAGTATAGTGTACAGCTCACTAAACTGTACAAGATAGATTGGTATTTTATCACAGACAAAAAAAATAACTGAAAAATCCTTCACCAATGGGATTTAATACGATTATTCATAATGTTATCCTTTTATGATTCTGCCAAAGTGGCCTTTTTAGGCCCGAGTTTTTGAAATAATTCCCCAAAATTGATGAAGAGATCGGTACCTATGTCTTCCACAAACTAATTAATCAATTATGTACCCACTGATTTTAACCTCGTTGATTGTTTACGAATAGACGAATGGTGATAAATGAAAAATGCCTGTATATTCCGTTTAACAATGATATAACGTACGCAAAATACGCACTTCGACGAGGAGTTGCGGATACCAGCCCGTTATACCTTTTATCTTTTTGTCTAACCACGAAGTGACTACATTTTCTTTGCAGTTTGTTCGACGAGGTGAACGAGCACCTCGCGTTCTGTCAGAAGGCGGCGCAGTGTACTTCCAACAGAGAAATCACACTCAATGAACTGAAAACGTAAGATGCTGCAAAAACATTACCCTTTTTTGTCTCTGGCTACCCTTACATTATTTTCGGTCTGTATATCTGTGAGTTGACCCTTGTGGTGTAAAGGATGAACACGGCACCGGAGAGCGTCCAGTACCCTTCGGTATTTTTGAAAACATTTTTTTTCTTGACCGTACTAAATACAACCACAGCCTGAGATATTTGTCTTGTCTGTGTGGTGTCGGACTTTAAGACCCCCACTTCCCGTGGGTGTCGTAAAAGGCGACTAAGGGTCTTACCGGAGAATGGGCAGCAGCGTTCTCTATTTATTCCACCATCATACCATACTGCGATCGCCAACCCGCCTGCCAAGCGTGGCGATTATGGCAAACCCCCCCCCATAATTGGGGGAGGCCTATGTCCAGCAGTGGACGTCTATCGGCTGAAACGACGACTAAATACAAGCAAGATATATTTGGTGGTGGTAGGGTTTTATATTATGTGCTCAATCATTAAATTATTTTCTTAAATTATCGATATCGCGCTTTAAATGTGTTGAGACCAGTAGGTGACCACGCCAATCGAACTTAACATATCGCAATTTACTGTTGGACATAAACCTCTTGCATTTATGCCATGAGATGTTTTAATGTTTCGACAATATTCCAGATACATAACAGGCGACAGTACAGTGCCACTGGCGTTGATCGGCGGCGCAGGCTGCGGGAAGGCGACGCTGGTAGCACGAGCTGTCACTCTCGCGCATTCATACCAGCCAGACTTAGCTGTCATAGTCAGGTAAGAGAGCATGGAATTAGTAGGTACGAATTAGGTAAGTGTGTGTTGCCAGTGTGAAACGTGGTCGCTCACAATGGGCCTTCTAAGAAGGCTAAAAGTCACCCAAAGGGCAATGGAGAGGGGCTATGCTTGGAGTTTCCCTGCGTGATCGAATCAGGAATGAGGAGATCCGCAGGAGAACCAAGGTAACCGACATAGCCCGAAGAATTGCCAAACTTAAGTGGCAGTGAGCAGGGCACATTGCTCGCAGAACAGATGGCCGATGGGGCCGAAAGGTTCTAGAGTGGCGACCGCGTACCGGAAGACGTAGCGTTGGAAGCCCCCCCACAAGATGGTACGACGACCTTGTGAAGGCCGCAGGAACCCGTTGGATGCGAGAAGCACAGAGCCGGTCGAAGTGGAGGTGCTTGGGGGAGGCCTATGTCCAGCAGTTGACGTCTTTCGGGCGAAATGATGATGATGATGAATTAGGTAAGAGTCCCTACGTTTCTTTGTTCCCTCGTAGCTCCTAAACGAAAGAACGGATTTGGATAAATTATACGTCTTTAGATTTGTCTTGGTAGCGCGAGTGTCACTGGCTACATTGAAATGTAATAACAAAGTATAATGGCGGATTTGGGGTGCCATATTTGAGGAGTTCGAAATTTTTTTCTTCTAATACCATCGAGTGGGATATCAAAATGAAGGGTTTTGAAAGGTAATTACAAAAATATATTAAACTTATATGGTTAAAAGTAATTCGAAGTGACAAATCGTAATAAACACGAAATAAAAAAATCTTTCACATTTCTAAAAAGCTGGAATTAAAAAAAAAGTTATTAATTACTTTTTGTTTAGCGAATTGTAAATACGATTCCGTATTTGATATCTTAAAACATGAACACTAAGGCAAAAGGGGCAATTGAAACCAGTATTTCTATTTAAACTTTGGTTTCCACAGTCATTATATTATCCTAGCTTAAATTATGCAGCCCCAGTCGTCCCTTTCCAATAACTTCAATATGCCTTCGTTCCCAGGTTCGTGGGTCTAACACCGGCGTCGAGCAGTTCCCACATGCTACTCAAGTCTATCGTGGACCAGTGTCACGTGCTTATGACCGGGACGGTGTATCGAGGACGTAATGTAAGTAACATGTCTTAATGAAAAAAATACTGTCGTCTTTTAAAGATGCAGAAAAAAAAGGTTTGTGCGTCCAGAATAATCGGACGTCATTATTGAAGATTTCAAATGTTTTGTCCAAAATAATCAACACTAAATATCGATGAATTTATATGTTTGTGTGTTCAGAATAATCGACCACAATTGTCGATAAAATAAAATGTCTCCGTGTCCAGAATTATCGGACAATATTGTCGATGAAATCGATGACTCAAACTGTTTCAACTGGTTCACGTGTCCAAAAACAGACGCTACTACCGATCGCTCAAATTTTGTGTCCAAGTTCATCATCATCTTCCAAGCCTTTTCCCAACTATGTTGGGGTCGGCTTCCAGTCTAACCGGATGCAGCTGAATACTAGTGTTTGACATGGAGCGACTGCCTATCTGACCTCCACAACCCAGTTACTAGGTAATACGATACCCCTTGCTAAGACTGGTTGTCAGACTTTCGGGCTTCTGACTACCCGTAACAACTGTCAAAGATCCACGAATGACAGCCGGGACCAACGGCCTAAAGTGCTTTCTGAGGCACGGACTGATTCATCAGACACTAATCTGCCCTCATAACAGCAAATGCAGTACTTGCAAAATGGCGGTTTCGAGAAAAACGCGTATAAGTGTTTTTATTTAATCTCTACTTTAACTGATATGAAACTCATATGTTTTGATACGGAAAAGCCACAGAAAAAAAAATCTGCTTATAGCTTGAAGTCTCCCTATGTAATTTTTGACAAAAACGAAAAATCGTAAAAATGTAGTCGATTACTGCATTTGCTGTTACGAGAGCAGTAATGTATGAGTAACATTTGTGTGCAGGACGTGTGGTCCCTGTCGGCGGCGCTGCCCGCGCTGCTGGGCGGCGTGGGGCGCGCGCGCGGCGCGCTGCTGTGCGTGGTGGGCGCCGACGCGCTGCGGGCCGCGCGCTGGCTGCCCGAGCGACTGCCGCACAACGTCAAGATGATCGTCACTGTCACCGAAGGTATAAAGGCCACCGCAGGAGACGCCCCGGCCGTCGGGAATCAGTAGCCGATTCCCGGCCACCGTAGGCGCGGGCTTGCGGACGGCGAGCAATGGGCAGCTCGCCGTCCAGACCCGGTTCGACGGCGCGTTGTGTTCCACGCGCGCCTCAAAGAGATGTCAGCACCAACTGACGGGGTCCGCTAGGGCCGATGCCCGCCAGGGTCGCGGGTTGTTCGAAATAGATACCGTGGCCCCTGGCACAGGCAACTGAAGGAACACGGGTGGGTTTTAGTCAATAAGAGTCTGACACTCCCTTTCGCTCCGCCCAGAACGGGAGGGGTCATTTGATGATTTCCCAATAAAAAAAAAAAAATAAAGGCCATCTTAACTAAAATTTGCTCGCCCGTCTACAATTCATCATCATCGTTTCAGCCGAAAGACATCCACTGCTGGACATAGGACTCCCCCAAGCACCTCCACTTCGACTGGTTCTGTGCTTCTCGCACCCAACGAGTTCCTGCGGCCTTCACAAGGTCGTCGTCCTTAACATTTGCAACAATATTACTATTTCCAAATCTAACTAATGACTGAGGGACCAATGATGGCAACCCAGTATCAAAGTTGCATCTATTCACAATGTATATATCAACGTATGATTGTGAACACCGTTAGTTCATAACCTATATCGCGACATTGTGAACTAGGCTGTCGATAAATTGTAAACTGTACCATACTGCTTACAATATAACGTATTAATTTTCGATTATATTCTACTCCATGTCATCATCTACCTAGCCTTTTCCCAACTATGTTGGGGTCAGCTTCCAATCTAACCGGAAGCAGCTTAATAGCAATATTTTAAATGGAACGACTATCTATCTGACCTCCACAACCCAGTTACCTACTGGGTAATACGATACCCCTTGATAAGACTGGTTGTCAGACTTTCGGGCTTCTGGCTACCCGTAACGACTGTCAAAGATCCACGAATGACAGCCGGGACCAGCAGCTTAACGTGATTTCCGAGGCACGGAGGGGTCACGATATGTAAAGATGGTCACCCATCCACAGACCAACCGCGGCAAGTGTAGCTTAATCTGATCGATCGACCTGTGCGGTTGTTATTATTTAGCCACGGGCCCCTCAATACTCGACTCCATGTCAAACCAAAAAAAATATTTCACAAACTGTACCAAAATGTTCACATGTAAACTCTCTTTCATAGAAAAAGATGAGCCTTCCAGCTCAGCAATCATGGCGGTATTATCATCGGAAGACGGCCCCAAAGTCGTCAGAGCACCACCGGTTGGGCCTGATGAGGCCAAGGCCGTGCTTGCGTCCTGTGCTGCCACCTACAGCAAGACTGGAGCGGCCTCGCCTCCAGAGTCCGCTGTGAAGGCTGTGCAAAAGTGTACTCTGCCGCTTTATGCTAAGGTTGGTTTTCGATTGTCACTACTTTCACGTCTTCAGTTTCGTCATTAATACCGAAAAAATAATATTTTTTTTAGCGTTCCTAAGGCGACGTGAACTCCACAAAATAAAAGTACACTTTACTGGTTTTCATTACGGTTTAATTTTGATTGGCACCAAAGAACGGTTCAATACACTAAGGGCTGATTTTTCAATCATCTGATAATTTTATTCCTCGAATAAAGTTATCAGATGATTGAAAAATTAGCCCTTAGTCGAATAGTCGGTCTTATTGCCAATTTTTTTGTTAATATATTTTAATTGTGCAAATAAAACTTTAAATAAGAGTTCAATTATTTAAAAATAACTATTTACACTAGCTCCTAAATTGAATGACTAACTTACTATACAAATAAATACAAAAACAAAGGGCACTTAGGCGTCGAAGTACGCGTCCGCATCGTAGTCATCTGGAAACGTGCCCAGTGCTCGTTCTTGACACCTGTCAGTTTCATACAAACGAACACATGTCTTGCGAATTTGATCCGTTACAGTGGAGACTTTATAGGCTGATGCTGTGTATCCATTTTAACTTTCAGATTCTAGCATGGCAGATTTCGCTATCAGCAGAAACCTTCACCGAACTATCGGAACCCGAAACAACTCCAGAACTGGTCATTTGCGAGGACCTGGAAGGTCAGCTGACGCAGATCCTCATCACCACAGAGGCGGCGTTGGGAGCTGATAGGGTGAAGACTTGTCTCGCTCTGCTGACCGCGTCTAGAAGAGGGCTTGATGATACTGAGATACTAGATATCTTGGCGCACGATGAGCTGTTCAGGAGTGAGGAGACTTATTGTGAGTTGTTTATTCAAGGTTTTTTTTTTCAGAAAAAAACATTTTTTTAAAAACATAGACTAAGTTATTTGGCCGAAATAAAGAACGAAAGTGTTCGAAAGTGGTCGTTCGTGAATGTGTGTTGTGTGTCCGCCTCTGTACATTTATGTGCTTGAAGTATTAAATAAATAAATAAAGTGTTATTAAATGCATCAAAAAAAAAAGTCTCAAGCAGCCCAGAGCCTGGATTTGTGTCCAGTTGATGGCAATAGGCTCGCCCCCTATTTCATGTTACCTCCCACCGGAATCCGGCGTCAAGCAGCCTGCTGTGTTCCGTCGCCGCGTGGGAGTTCCAGTGCCTCAGGCATCTTATGGGCACGCTCGTTCCATCATAGACCTCATCCATCGCTTTCTATCAGGCGTGATCGAGGTCAAGAGCGGCGCATTCAGCAATAAAAATAAAAACTTAAACATGACTGATGAAATGTAGGTTTACTATAAGTCCACCTCTGCCTTACACTTCGTGATGTAATGTCATATTATACAAGGTATTTTTTTTTTTATTATAATTTTTTTTTTATCCCATAACACTAGGGTATGAATGAGACCATATCAAAGAATCAACTGGCATAAGATTTTTTTCAATTAATTTTTTTTTGTTTTCGTTTTTCATACAAAATAATTTGTCAAAGTCACGTTTATTAATGTAAAACACCCATATGTGAAATATGACAACGTCGCATTTTCTTAGCTTTAAATATGAATGATTGGTTCGAATGAAAATTAATTACTCGTATTTTTAACCCCCGACGCAAAAACGACGGGGTGTTATAAGTTTGACGTGTCTGTGTGTGTGTGTGTGTGTGTGTGTGTGTCTGTCTGTGGCATCGTAGCTCCCGAACGGATGAACCGATTTTGATTTTGTTTTTTTTGTTTGAAAGGTGAATTAGTCGGGAGTGTTCTTAGCTATGTTTGATGAAAATAGATCCAAGATGGCTGCCGCCACAAAATGGCGGATTACATATTTTTTCACAACTCCCTTAATATGGGTATCAAATGAAAGGGCTTGAATAGTAGAATACTATACACTATGATAAATTTCAAATCCAAGATGGCCGCCACCACAAAGTGGCGAATTACATTGTTTTTTCACAACTCCCTCAATATGGGTATCAAATGAAAGGGCTTGACTAGTACAATACTATACGCTATTACAAATTTCAAATCCAAGATGGTCGCCACCGCAAAATGGGAATTATCCTACTTAAAAAGCGTAGGTACGTTGCAGTCCCATTTTATAAACTAGATCTAAAATACCTAAGATATCTAATAGCTATGAAATACTTGTACGAAAGTTGAATAACTAAAGGAAGAACTAGAAAAAGGATATAATAAAACAAAAAAATCTGTTTAGTCTTAAAAATTATTCTTCAACTACAAATTAATAATTATTTTTTGACGGATAAAAAACCTGATTAAACACCAAATTACCTTAATCTTAAAACGCAAGAAAATAAAAGAAATGAGATACAAAAGTTAAGGACTCCCTACAAAAAGCATGAAATAAAAAATTAAATTAAAAATTTAAAAAACCCCCGACACAAAAAAATAATAAAATGAAATGTAATTGGAAAAGGATCAAATAATTTAAAAACCCCCAACTTAAAGAATCTAGGTAACGAGACTAAAACAGTTAAATTCATATGGAAGTCGGGGGACCGTTCTGTGGAACACCTTCTATGCTAAGAGGTCCCCCGACTGCCATATGAATTTAACTGTTTTAGTCTCGTTACCTAGATTCTTTAAGTTGGGGGTTTTTAAATTATTTGATCCTTTTCCAATTACATTTCATTTTATTATTTTTTTGTGTCGGGGGTTTTTCAATGAAACTTAGATCATGATAATCTTCGAAACTATGCATTTTTGGACCACATATTCTAGGACTGTTTGTATTATTTCTACTTGTAGAATATAGCCTTAGAGTTATGGGATATAAAAATACACGTTGTATAGGTAGAACATAACACAGAGGAGTCTTCGCCGAACTTGGTTTTGACACTCTGCCATGTCGTTTCAGCCGATAGACGTCCACTGCTGGACACAGGCCTCCCCCAATTTTGGAGGGGTTTGCCATAATCGCCACGCTTGGCAGGCGGGTTGGCGATCGCAGTATGGTATGGTGGTGGAATACATAGAGAACGCTGCTGCCCATTCTCTGGTACGATCCTTAGTCGCCTTTTACGATACCCACGGGAAGTAAGGGGTGGTGGTATTCTTTAAGTCCTTTAAGAGGAGTCTTCGCCGAACTTGGTTTTGACACTCTGCCATGTGTCTAGCAGATATCGAAAATAATACTGTTTGTCAATTCAAAGGTCAAGGACCGTGTTTCGGTTAATCTGATTTACATTTAGGTTAAAAGAGGTTCCACATGAATTATATTTATTATAGGAATAGCCTCGATCAAAGACAAAAGATGCTCAAATGCATGCTCAAAATTGAGACTGGCAGCCCAGATTGCAACTCGTATCACGTGAAGCCATTTTGTAATTTTTCCACCATCTCTCTCTCCCACAGTACCGTGGGCCCCTGCCTCCCTGGTGTGGCCCCAGCTGGCCGCGCTGCTGTCGCCGTGGCTGCGCTGGGACGCGCGCGGCGCGGCGCGCTGGCGGGACGCGGCACTCGCCAGCGCGGCCAGCGACAGGTACCTGGCCGACTGCGACGCGGCCGTGCGACAGACGCTAATAGACTACTACGAGGTGAGCAGCACTCTTCAAATGAAGATATAGGTCCAACTGAAAAATTCCTGGGGTGTATCCAAAGATATCAACGCAATTGTTATTGACGCGTGCACTCCGCACTCTCAACCTCATTGCTAGTGACACGGACCTATTCTCTGAGTGAGTTCACAAAGAAAGCATTGTTTGTAATAAGTTACAAAATTTAATTATAATAAGGAGGAACTATAAGTTAGGATAAGAGTTTAGATAAATGTACACTATCGCAATAGGTTTCCCTGTAAGGATAGATGTATGTTGGAAAAGAAATAAATAAATAAATTTGTGTGGCCAAAAGTCTTAAGTATTTTCACATTTTCGGAGCTGTTAAAACTCATACGACTGACTTGTGTTGAAGGATAACAGTGCCCAACTGTTGTGATCAAATGCCGCTAATAATGACTGTAAAAAGACGCTAATGAAGCCGAGAGTCACTTGTTGTTCCCGTCATTGTGATAAAAAAAATTATCTGGACCATACCTTAATAAATATCTCGGTAACTAAAAGATTCCCTCTTCTCGTTACCGAGATATTTACTAAAGTGAATGGATAGTGGTAGACCGCGAAGTTCAAATTTTCTTACATTTTTTGCAATTTGAAGGTCAGTGTCAGGTGGTATCTTGATCAAAATATAATTCGCGACAATAACAGGTACATATTTAGAGAATTATTATCATTAGAATCATTAATATATTTTTCACACCACCTGCTCGAAAATGTCAAATTATATGTCAAGCAACCTTAACCTAAAGTGAGTCATTAGTGGCCGGGGGCACAGCCGGTCAATAATGTTGTACTGGATTTCATTATGACCCGCTGGTCAATAATGTGATTTGAATTTGGAATCTCACATGCTCAGCTAAATTGGCAGTATAGTATTAACAAACGCCCTTTGGTGCCAGAAAGAGGAAAGCTATTCTCGAAACCCTTACTACGCGTGGATGATATTCTCGATTTCCTACAAAATCATAACGACGGCTTCTTCATATCGTTGCCATGTTTTCGAAGACATAATATTGTAAGAATAATTAGATAACTACGAACCATTTTTTAAAAGGAATGGAATAACATTAAAACTGGCATTAATAATAACAAATACCGTACCGCGCCGTAATACCGTAATAGTAATTGGCTGTAACATTAGTTAATTTATTTTAAGTAAACTGCGCTAAGACTGCTGTGGATTTTGTGAATAAATAAATAAATAATAAAACCTATCTATACTACAGTCGATTTATCACATTTTATCAAAAATACTCTATTTTCACGAGCGTCTCCAATGACGTTCTAAATTCAAAATGCATACAGCCAATCATCCAAAACCATTCTACCAGCCCTGTATAAAGCTTAGTTTACACAAACGCCACTTCCATGAGAGTGATATCAATAGACACACACGACAAAACCGTAGAAGACTTTTTTTTTGAAAATCGAATTGATCGTGTCTTAGCTACTTATTGGTAGACGCAATAAAGATGCGAATTTTCGTACTATGGCTATTATTTTCTCACAGTAGGTGTAAAAAGTAGAGTATCCTCCTCTGGGCTAAAGGTGTCTTTGCCTTGGGCTAGCTTGAATCCCTCGCTGCATTCAGGATTCTTGTATTAACTCCCTCGCTTCGCTCGTGAGTTAAACTCTTAACTCCCTCGCTGCGCTCGGGAGTTAATTCCCGAATCCTTCATTGCGCTCCAGATTCAATATGACGCCCGTGACATAAGACACAACTTTAGCCCCTCGGTGCATAATCTACTATTTCTAAGTTAGATTTCTACCACCAATCACCAATCTCTTATGGAAAAGTGTTAAAGGTAGAAATCTGACTTAGAATGATGTATTAATGATTCTAATGATTATAATTCTCTAAACATTTACCTGTTGCTGTCGCGAATCATATTTTGATCAAGATACAACCTGACACTGACCTGCAAATTGCAAAAAACGTAAGAAAATTTGAATTTCGCGGTCTCAACTACCCATTCACCTTAAGGTCAAATATTTACTCCAAATTAGAACAGAATTCTGAAGTCAACAGATTACCGCGAGAATTACTTCCTGTCGAGATAAACTCACCTTGGTATGTTCCTAATAGCCTAGATCACAAAGAATTTTTGGAGTCCCGCCGACAAGAAAGTCGGTCAACCCCGTCGACGCCAGTATCTAGCTTTTATAGGTCAGTTACTCCTTTGAATCTGGTGCCAAATACTATTTGGACCATTTTATAGATGACAGCTCGCTAATTTAATAATGAAGTGATATTAGACATCTTATTAATGGAAATGTTAATTTTCTGTTTAACCTAGTAAAATTTACAGACGGCAGCACATCAAGCTACCCGAAACTGTCAAATTTTCCCAATCAACTTTGAACCTTATGCTTTACGGATAAATTTGAAAATCTATTAAAGAAATTTGACAGATTGTAGTAGCTTGATGTGCTGGCGTGCGTACTTAGTAAAATTATTTAAGCAAACCTAGGCTGGCTTTTATGATGAAGAATAACATAGTATAGTGGATTTGATAGTTTCAAGTCGTTGGGTTTTAAAAGCTTGGTAACTGACGAAATTCTGGGGCACAGCTTTCATTACTCAATTGTTTATTTAGGTATTAGGAATAAAAACAAAAGAAAAAGCGGATCAAACCGGAATCAGAAAGTTTATAGTGGATAAGACAGAGATTAAAACAGAAGACGAACAAGCAAGGGATCGAGGAGGGGGTGGAGGGGGGGGTTCAGGGGATCAGACCAGAATAACTCTTATAAACAAACTAGCAGCACCCCTTGCTTTCACCGTGGGAATATCGAGATAAAAAGTGTCCTATGTGTTAATTCTGATTATAAACTACATGTATGCCAAATTTCATCAAAATCCGTCCAGCCGTTTGTGCGTCATGAAGTAACAAACATACAAACACACTCACAAACTTTCGCCTTTAGAATATTAGTGTGATACTGGCTTTTGCCAGTTGCCTGCGATTTCCCACACTTGGGAATCGGAAATTCTCCCACGGGAACGTACTACTGGGATGAAAGTATCCTATGTCCTAACCCAAATCATGGTCTACTTTTTTTTTTTCCGGGTTTTATAATCCTCATGGATGTCCTGCGCCCTGCGGGGCAATTGCGTTACACATTATCACTCGGAATTGGTTTCATTTTGACAGTTCAACAACATTCATTGCGTTATTTATGTGTTGAGCAGACAAATTTTTCGAACTTATGAAGCAATAGCTGCACCCCGCGGTTTCACCCGCGTAAATGTCGATCGCGTGGGAATATCGGGATAAAAAGTAGTCTATATGTTAATCCAGGGTGTCAGCTACCTCCATACCAAATTTTATCAAAATTGGTCCCGCCGTTTGAGCGTGAAGAAGTAACAAACATACAGGTTGAAATTAAAAACATGCGACAAACCGAAATGGGAGATTGTACTCATCATTATGAACAACTTTTACTATGGGACCAAAGTTGCAACGCGAAAAAAAAATCAGCCGTTCCTTACATTTATGTTCGCATAACTCGTCAAAATGTAGGGAACAGCTGATTTTTTTCGCGATTTCAGGTTTGGTCCCAAAGTAAAAGTTATTCATAATAATGAGTAGAATCTCCCATTTCGATTTGTCGCATGTTTTCAATTTCACCCTGTATAAACACACACACACACACTCACAAACTTTCGCCTTTATAATATTAGTGTGATGGAATGGCAATTTGCTTCAAAATTATTCAGATTCCGATAGATAATTTGTTACGCAATAAGGGTGCTGGGGGGCGGAGGGGTCTGTCAGACTCCTACTGACTAAAAACCGCCCCGGTGTTCCATCTCACACCTACTCCGGGGGTCGCGGAACGTACGATCCTTCCGCAACCCCCGACTGCTCGCCGGCCCGCCACTGCAGGCCTCCTCGGGAGGTCATGATCTACCTGTGCCAATATCGAAATTGTTTAGCCATGAAGGTGAAACGGTAATAGACAGAGTTACTTCCGCATTAATAATATTTGTATGAATTATGTTCCAGGATTAAATCGTTGAGGATTTTATAATTTTAACACACAATTCTCTATTTGCAGGGAAAATGGTATTCAGAGAACGATGCCAAGATGGCTGGCCGTCTGGTTTCACAAGAAAACAAGTTCTCTGAAGAATAGTACGTACTATCAAATTATTATTATTTTTTTTACATGTTGGTAAGGACACCGACGCGCAGAAGTAACCATCATTGGTTGATGGTTACTTCTGCGCGTCTATGATGATACATGATTCTAGACCCTTAGGGCGAAATCGCTAAGGTAGCCCGCGAAATTCACATTATTTACGTTTTTTTGCAATTTGCTGGTCAGTATTATGTTGTACGTTAATTAAAATATGATTCGCGGCCGAATTTTATATTTAAAACCGACGCCATATTTCAAAGCAGGTTATTTCAGAATCATGTAACATCGCGGCCTATTCAGCCTGACCACTTAAAAAAATATATTATTATTATTTCCTGTTCCTGGGTATCGTATTACCCAGTAACGGGGTTGTGGAGGTCAGATAGGTAGTCGCTCCATATAAAAATGTTAGACTGGAAGCCGACACCAACATAGTTGGGAAAAGGCTAGGCACATGAAGATGATGATGAATCCTGCGGCGGCGCCAAGCCAAGGCTCCTTAAAGGTTTCGCCTATTAGGAAAGCGATAACTCAATTAGTTGCAAACTTCACTGCGCAACTTAGTGACACATCACTCCTCTTGTGAATTTTGCGGACGAACTATGGCGCGGGGCTAGAGAGCGCTTCTTTTTTTTGAGTGCAAGCAAAAACGAATTTAGTGGTGGTCAGGCGGGAGTGTCCGCAATAGTACCTATTGAATCCATGGAAACGTGTTGCGCTTCGATGTTTCTGCCAACCTCAATACTTTCTTTGACAAGTATCGTCACATCACAAATTAAGAGCGTTTACGCCGTACGGTATTTCATAAAAACTTTCAAGCCCTTCTTTTTCGAAATGAATGAACCGATTTTAATTAAACTTCATACGCATAAGCAGGATACAAAGGTCTAAAAAGTTAGTAGAGAACATTCTAGAAAAAGAAGAACAAAAGAAGAAATCGGTTCATTCATTTCGAAAAATAAGGGCTTTTTTTTGCGGATGGGATATCATCAAATGAAGGAGTCAGTCCCGCTCTGGGTGGAGCGGAAGGGAGTGTCAGACTCTTACTGACTAAAACCCACCCCCGTGTTCCTTCCTTAGCCCTTTATGTTCCGGGCCAGCGGTAACCCTTTCGGACAATCCCGCTGACCCGGCAAAAAAAAAAAAAATAAGGTCTTGGAAGTTTGTATGAAATGCCGTACGGCGTAAACGCTCTTAGGCCGCTTGTGAATGCAAATAGAAGGGTTAAGACAGTGTCTGTGTGTTTGTTGTGTGTGTTTAGTTTGTGATCTTCCTGTACGAGTCGCAATAAATACTTTTTCTTTCTTTCTTTCTAGAAGCAAAACCGATCGACTGGCTCTCAAAGCAGGGTTGCTTCGAGAACCAGTCGATCGGTTAATGATCGAGCCGTATAGGCATTTCCCATCAGAAAAAACTCACACAAATTCTTCTCTACAGCTACAACACTCGAAAACTCGACGAGCTTCCCTTCCAGCACTACCACATATACAAAGACGATCCTAAAACCTTCGCCAACCAGCCGTACTTCACCCAGCTGGACTGGGTCCACGACAAGCTAGCAGCCACAGACTGCTGCCACTTCCTCGAAGACATAGCCCTGGTACACATCGACCCCCTACCAGAGCACATCGAAGTTCTCAAAGACGTCTTTGAAACTCACTCTTACGCCTTAGATTATGACCATCGACAATTCTACGGCCTCCTTCGAATGACCATGGAGAAGAGACAACGCAATGGCCATCAGATCAAAAGCAAAATTGTCCAGGATTGGATGAAGGAGATTCGGGAACCTCCAGTACCTACGTTGTACCCTGAGAACTTGGATTTCTGGAAGATTATGGATACGAAGGAAAAGAGGGAGTTTTCGATGAATGAAGGGTTTGATTCGAAGACTTATGATCTGATCGTGAGGTTTGATAGCAGGGGCAAGTTTGTGGCGACTGTCTCGACGGAACGAGAGGAGATTTGCGTTTGGGATGTGTTGAAGTGAGTATAAAATGTTATTGGATTGATTTTTATTTACGTAATTCTCAATGACCAGCCCCGAAAAGAAAATTTTCAATTTCGATGCTATTTGCTGCTATAAGGAGATGCTGCTGCTTGCTTACCCATTTTAACTAAATTAATCCTTTTCTTTCCTTGAAATTTGTCACAGAACGAGGTGAAAACTAGGTGTTGAAAATTTTTTGCACTTAGTAATATAAATGAATTACTAAGTGCAAAAAATTTTCAACACCTAGTTTTCTGTATCCTTTCTATACAATAGACTATCTAACTATACAAATAAATACAGAAACTGAAGGACACTTCCTTAGGCGTCGAAGTACTCGTCCGCATCGCTGTCATCCGGAAACGTGCTCAGGGGGCCTAAAAAAGCCCCTTTGGCAGAATCATGAAATGATAACATAATGGACAGTAAACTGTTAAATTAATCGTATCAAATCCCATTGGGGAAGCATATTTCAGTTTTTTTTTTGTCTATCCTAAAATACCAGTCAATCCAATCCAAATCTAACCCCAATCTCTTTGATTGTACATACGTAGTGCAGCGAAAAAAAGAAAAACACGGACTGTCTTCGCCATCATAATTTTCTCATAATTTCATAATTAATTTTTTCATAATTTTATCCTTTTACGATTCTCCAAAGTGGCCTTTTTAGGCCCCCAGAAGACTGGCAGCATTGCCACATTGAATGGCAATGCTAATTCTTTGGTCAAAGAACGAGCCAGCCTAGCTCAAATGGCTCAAAACTTTTTCTATTAGATATTATATCAATTTCATTATATTTCATGCAGGTGTCAAATGGTCAGAAAGATGGTCGGCGTGACCCATCCGATAAACTTGGTGCCAATCGACGAATATAAATGTGTGGTGCTATGTCGCAGGGAGCTTAGAGTTTATAACTTAGATCAGGTAAGTTACACTTAGTAATGACTAACCAGTTTTTAATGTCGGAAAGCTAAAGCGATCAATCCATTTGCTCAACTAGACAACCGGTAAGTGCTTTCAAATGAAAAATTAGGCCATAGCATACTTGAGAATAGTCTAGGACGGTGATAGAGCAGATTCTTTAATGTGATCATTATTAAAGCTCGGTAGTCTTAAGTTTGCACTGGATCCTGTGTACAGTTACCGGCACGTAACTTGGCAAGAGATTTTCGTAGTGGGGGAAGTTCGCGCATATAAAAATGTATGAAATTGTGCGTGCGCAAACTTCCCCCACTGCAAAAACTCTTGCCAAGTTACGTGCCGGCAACTATAGCCTTTAGTTTATGCCGCTAGTAGAAAATGGTGTTAGTGGTGTTCTAACCAAAATGACCTAGGTTATAGTAATAGCTATTCGACATTGTTCCTAAAATCTGTGAACGGCAATTATTAGAAAACTAGCTTCTGCCCACGACTTCGCTCGTGTCTTGTTCCCCTGACCCACCCCGTCGCATCGCATCGCCTGCCTAATACTTGGTTTTCGCTAAGCGTTATGTCTTACTTTTTTGCTCTGCCCCTAAGAGTCATAGCATGATGTTATATAGCCTATAGCCTTCCTCAAAAATCGGGCTATCAAATGCAAAAGTAATTTTTCGAATCCAACTGTTAGTTCTGGAGATTAGCGCGTTCAAACAAACTCTTCAATTATATTATTAGTACTAGCTGTTCCCCGCGGTGTCACCCGCTGCTCAGCGCCTAAGAGTCATAGCGTGATGTTATATAGCCTATAGCCTTCCTCGATAAATGGACTATTCAACACAAAAGGAATTTTTCAATTCTAACCAGTAGTTCCTGAGATTACAAACAAACTCTTCAGCTTTATAATATTAGTATAGATATCAGCTAAAGATATGTGACTCGTCCACTAATATTTTCCTCATTGTCATCCAGGGTACATTCCTGGTAGCGCTGAAAGGCGTGATGAACCAAAAGATGCCATACTACGGACTGCATGACCCGAAGCACCTGGTCGCCTTGTCTCGAAACAGGATGTATGTCAACCTCATGAACATTGAGTCTGGTGAGTTAACCAAAGAATTGTTATGAACAGCATTGTTGTATCAGGAGTCGAAGAAAGCTGATTTTTTTAAACCTTATAAATGACAAATGATTTATTTTCTGTAAGTAGGTTTGTACAAACACTTTTACACGTCAATTATATTTTTTTAAACTAGATGAAGGTCGGCTTTTCCTATCTGACTATTCAGAGAAGAAAGGCCGAAACAAACTCAGAGGTCACAGTCTCTTAAAGACCAGACAAAATCTTGATCACATCGTGTGAAGACCATGTAGATTGGTGTCTGAAATGGTTTTTTAAGGAAAGAACCACACAGATTGAGCGGACCTGTCCAATCAGTGCACGCGTTTGTCAAAAATCGTGCAGCTCAACTCAGAACTTGAGGAGCTCAAAGATTAGACGAACAATACCAAAGAAAGGACATTTGGGTAGGCCGCGTAAATTACTCAAACTGCCAGATCATGATTAAAACTAACTAAGAACGAAAACAGAAAAAGAAATGACCCACATAGTCCTCACATTCATAAATTAAAAAAAAATACTTTACAAAGTAAATATTCATGTCATTGTATAAAAATACATCAATGTCAATGTGTATATAAATATTCCGAACATAATCTTTGAGGACCATAATGATCTTTTGAGTCCTTGACTTCTTAACTACTCCAAGTATAATATTTTGCTGTAATGTAATAAGTTGTCATTATTTTTCATCAAAAGTCGAAAACTATGCGGCCTAACAAAAAAAAAGAAAAAATGTTTGAGAATGTGCAATCTGCGCTCTTGCAATTGATACCCCACGTGCCCTAGTAGCCCTACTTCGAATTTTTCAGACACCCGTTCAGTCACTGTTGCAAAAAAAATTTTTTTTTCATTTCTTACTTATTTGCAAAATGGTTGGGCAAACGTCATCTAAAACTATTTCAAATTTCAAGTTGATAGCATTAGTAGTTCTTGAGATATCCAGCTGTGACAGACAGACAGACAGACCGAGTCTCACCATAAGGGTTCCGTTTTACCATTTTGGTACGGAACCCTAATTACGACGAGCATTGTCCCTCTGATTTCTGAACTTATAATTTCAGGTGACTGTGTGACGACTTTTAAAGCTGGAGAAGATAGATTCCTTAATTCCCTGCTGGTTTCGGGTGATGGAAGGTAAGAATTTTATTATTCTAAATAGTGTTACGGTATATTGATGATATTACAATTTTATGGATTCTGAAGAATCCTAACTGTCGAGGTCATCAGACTTCTTAATCTAACTTAGATTTCGAAAAGGCCATTAATCCTTATTCCATAACCTATTCATCCCTTTAAAACAATATTTTTCATCGAAATGTAGAAATGAGTACTTAAGTAGTTAAGAAGATTAACAAAATGTTTTTTCTTTTCTCTAGGGTTTTAGTATGTGGTGACGAGACTCAGAAGCCGTTTCCTCTGCTGGTGTGGTCGCTCACATCTCGGAAACTGCTGTACGACTTGAGGATACCGCACCACGACTTCATCACATCCAAGGCGGCTATCACTTATGAAGGTCAGTCCTATGGTTATGAGATTCAATGGGTTCACAGTACCAGAGACCTACATAGCATAATCTGCCCTTATTGTTCTTGTTGTTGTTTCCTCTCTTCAAGATGGAGTAGCTTTATAAAGGTGTGAGGAACAGGGTGTAAAATTCACTCAACCTCCATAGAAAAGGGAGGATCCTCCGACCAGACGGGTGTTGTGTCTGGCGGGCAACTGCCCGATGATTCATGTCGGGCCGTTGTATCTATGCTAGTTGCGCGGTAAACTCTGCTTGCGCGATGCAGGATTTTGCGTGACGTCAGTATGACGCGTTGTTCACATGTGGCGTTGTAGATACCGCTACAGCTGTAATCCACCACGCGGGCCTAGTACGAGTTGGTAGATGACACGTCTTCGATATTTTTGGTTCTAGGACGTGCCGATTTACTTGTTTTACTCGCACGGCTCCTCTCTCTGCTAGTTAAAACTCACGATTTTGGTCAAAGATTCCTAAAAGCACGAACTAAGCAAAGCTAAAAAACAGTATGCTGCAGGCACAAAAACCAATCCCCGTTAAAAGTAATCGCCCACATCTTCAACAAGAAGACTAATTCCCTCCATTACAAATTCACAACCACTTGACATAATATAACAAAAAACCTTTTTCAACACTAATAGGATATCCAATGCTCGGCTCAGACACTAAAATTGAAAATCAGCGCACTTTTATTTAGGTACTAGCTGTTGTCCGTGACTTTGTCTGCAATCCGGGATGAAAAGCCTATGTCCTTCTCCAGGTAATGGTCTACCCGTCCCATGTGCCAACAACCAAATCCGTTCAGCCGTTTTATCGTGAAAGTGTAACAAACAAAAAGGAAAAAAATCTAATATTTTCTCTTTACAATATTAGTTTAGATTAATTAATGTGTCTATTTATTTCCCCAGGTTCTTACGTATGCGTAGTCTCGCGAGAGCTGGAGGAGCCCAGTCCGAACTTCATAGTGGTCTACGACCTGCAGTCGGGCACGCTGTTCAAGAAGTGGAAACCAGGCTGTGACACCGTGGCGCTGGCCATCAGCTCGGTGGACGGATGCGTGGTGTCCGGGCTCGCTGATACCAGGATACTGGTGTGGGATTTGGTTACAGGTCAGTTTTGGTAAAAATGATGGTGGACACTTATACAGAGATTACTACAAAAATAATAAAATTAAGCAAAAATATCATTGCGTTGCCTTTAGCTTATATAATTAATCTATCATTTGAAACGGGAATATTCCCAACTAGATTAAAGCAATCAATAGTTAAACCGGTATTCAAAAAAGGTAATACCACGGATGTGGGCAATTATAGGCCCATTACATTGATACCTATCATATCAAAGATTTTTGAAAAAGCAATGTATGAAAAATTAATCATTTTCTTAAAAAAAAACAATATACTTACAGATAATCAGTTCGGTTTTAGGAAAAATAGTTCAACCTCACTTGCTTGCTTTTCCCTAGTTAAACTTATAACCGAAGCTCTAAATAACAGAATGTCTGTACAATCAATATTTTTAGATATGAGCAAGGCATTTGACTTTGTCCCACACAATCGCTTACTTTACAAAATGGAGAAATACGGCATAAGAGGCAATGCACATAACTGGTTTAAAAGTTATTTGTCATGTAGACAGCAAAAGACAGTAATCTCAAAAATTGACAACAATGTGAAAAGAGAATATTGTTCAGAAGTTAAAATTAATAGTTGCGGTGTTCCACAGGGGAGCGTATTAGGGCCTCCATTATTTATTATATATATTAATGATCTTTGCATGTACCTAAAACAAGATTGTACACTATTTGCGGATGACACTACTCTGACCATAAAATCTTTGAATAGAAATGACTTAGAAATTGACACAAACAACGAACTATTTTGCGCTATAAAATGGCTGGAATGTAATAATTTACAGGTTAACATTGAAAAAACAAAGTTAGTACAGTTTCAAACCAATAATTCCTCGATAAAACCTGCCAACATACAATACTCTAATACAATATTAGAACCAGTACCATCAACTTTATTCTTAGGAATCGTTATCGATGAAAAATTGAATTGGAAAGAGCACGTGAAGAGAGTCTGTACAAGATTGGACAAATTTGTGTTTGCTCTTCGAAAACTCAGACGCATAGCTAATACAGAAACAGCTCTTAACGCATATCACGGATATGTCTCATCAGTGCTTCGTTATGGACTAGTGATATGGGGTAACTCAATAGACGTAAACAAAGCCTTCCTTGCACAAAAAAAATGTGTAAGAGCGGTTTATGGAGCGGGATATTTGGAACATTGCCAACCCTTATTTAAATCGCTAAAAATTCTTCCACTTCCTTGTTTATACATTTTTGAAGTCTGTTTTTTTGTAAAGAAATATTCTCACTTGTTCCCATTACATGAGCACGTTTCCAAAAGAGTACAGAACAGAAATCCAAACGAATTACTGGTACCTAGACAGAGACTACATTTATACAGCAGGAATTCCTATTGCATGGCAACCAAAATTTTTAATAAACTACCTGCAAGCATTAGAGTGTTGCCTACTAATAAATTTAAGAAATAAATTTTCGTTTGGCTTTTGGATAACTGTTTCTATTCCTCCTTGTATTGACATTGTATTAGTAATAAATATTGACATTGTAATAGTAACAAATATTGACATTGTATTAGTAATAAATATTGACATTATATTACCTTGTATTAATAATAAATATGGATTGACATTTTCAGAATATTTTTTGACATTATCATAATACTGTTCGATGACTTTTTATTGCATATTGACATTATATAAAATAGTTAACTTTGAATAACATTTAATTTTAATTATGTATGCATACAAATAATGTGCTCCATAAAGTACACATATTATTATTACTACTATTATTTATTTTTTTGTTTGTTTGTTGATTTTCAAATTTTATTCAATGTAGCATGATTTATAACTATGTGACTTTGTAAATTAGATACTCATTTAATATTTCTACACCAGCAATGGTAGTATATGTGATTCCGTCTAATATTAAGATCTTTATGTACCATGTACTCAGAAATAAACGATTCTATTCTATTCTATTCTACTTAATAGGACGAATATACGACTTCAAAAGTTAACTCTTGAATAGTGGTTTAGGCGATACAGGGTTATTGGTAAAACATTAACAGCCTCTTAAGAGGTCATTGTAGGTACTCATCGTTATGAACAACTTTTACTATGGGAACAAACCCGATCGCGAAAAAAAAAATCTGCTGTTCCCTACATTTTGACGAGTTATACGAACATAAATGTAGGGAACAGCTGATTTTTTTTCGCGATTTCAGTTTTGGTCCCATAGTAAAAGTTGTTCATAATGATGAGTACAATGACCTCTTAAGAGGTTGTTAATGTTTTACCGATAACCCTGTATATGCTATATACCAAGTTCTTGTTACTTTAGAATGTTGTATAATGGATTTTTCCAGAAAGGTGTCTTCGACTGAAAAGTTTTACTGTGATTGCAGTAACTATTATAGCACTGACTCCAAACATGCCCTTTATTTGCACAGCAGTTCTGTCAGAGTTCTAAGTTCATTTTTGTCATTTGACTTAGGGCTGATTTTTTAATCATCTATCTTTATTCGAGGAATAATTTTGAAATATTGTCAATTATTTCATACCAAAACTATCAAACGTCAATTTTGTTCCTCGAATAAAAGTTATCTGGCGATGGAAAATCAGCCCTTAGTCTGGAATGTAAACGGTAAAGCCTCGAAAATTTTTCTCCAAAGCACGGTTATTGTTCAAAGCAACTCCAATCAACTTGTCACCGTAACTTTTTTGGTTCCTCGTAACGAAGTCACTGTAATTCATGGACGCTTTTACGCAGCAGTCGGATGACCCGACAGTAACAGCAACTTTATCACAAGACTCAGTAACTGATCTTTCTCCAGGAAACTGCCGCCTCACTCTCCGCGGGCACGTGTCTGCGCCCTCCATGCTGCGGCTGGCGAAGTCCGGCGGAGTACTGATGTCCACAGACGACACCTGCAGGGACCTGTCCGTCAGGCTGTGGGACTTGCATACTGGTAAGAATAAATCTAGACCGTATTTCGGCCACGGCGGCCAATCTCAACGGAGACGCCTTCGACGCTGGAGATATGATAGTGCACGCGTGTAAGCGCAGACACAGGTGCACTCCCTCTGCCCTCACTCTGATAGAAAGCCCGGAGCCCGGAGTTTGGAAGTTGGAGGTGTGGTACCCTCGTGCCTCGGTGCGCACGTTGAGCCGTTGGTCCTACGCCTTAGCGCGCGCACTGAGGCACGGGGGTGTCACAGCGCCTGGTCTCTCTCCGGTCGTGTCGGATTGCCGTCCCATCAGACTGGTAAGAACTAGGATTATCACAGGATTATGGATATCACTTGGTTTTAGTAGCTTTTTATATTTTATTTATCCTTTTGATAAACTCTTCTTTTGTAAATGTGAGGACTTTGCAGGCCTTGTAGACTTTAGATCTGTAGACCATTTTTTATTTTATCAATAACCTTGTACTTATTGACAGGCCTACGAGGTCCACCCATACCTACTGTAATTTGAAAACATTGTAAAAACCAATTGTTTTTAAAAAAAGAGTACCCGTGGAGTTTCTTGCAGGCTCTTCTCCTTAGGAAACGACCAATTGGAACCGTGCACCTAGCTTCTGACGCTTCATAAGTTCCCATGTAGGCTTATGTGAAATAAAATATTTAGATTTTTGCACATTTATTTGAGGTCAGCGCAACACGTATTTCTTCAATACTTCTCCATTAATCGACATCTCGGTAGTCACCGCCTTTCTGCTTTGTCTGTGGGATAGAAAAAGAAACTCACCTGCTAAGAAGGATTTGGTATTGCAGCCAGTCGATTCTGTAAAAATCTCACCGTGAAAACTTAGGTGAAGTGAGTTTGTTTTTGCTAGGAATTGACACTATTGACAGCTCACTCCACGCTCACTTCACCTAAGTTTTCACGGTGAGATTTTTACAGAATTGCTATTCAGATAAATAATGATGGGGGAACGATGGTGGTCTTATTGTCAGATGGGCTGTCTACTTGCCAATAAAACATTGAACAAAAATAAAATTGATGTGTACCTAAAAAGATAAAATCTCATAGGATTAACACTGACATAAGTAGAGGGCTAAAAGCTCCAATCTATACTCGTATTTTTTAAACCGACGCTGACTTGACCGTCGCTGATTTGATTGAAAAAAGAAAAACTACAAAATTCTTTATCTTTCCACAGGAAAACTGATTGCAGTCTACACGCCACCAGAAAGAATAACATCCTGCGAGGTCCTACTCGGCGGCTCGGTCCTGGCACTCGCTCTAGAAAACTACAAAGAGGTTCTATGTGTCAAACTCCATGGGCCCGCCGTAGAGTCAGTCCAAAACGGCAAAGATTCCGAATTCGATGACCGGGATTATGGAGACGAGAATCTAGAAGGAAAAACCTTCGAAGTCAAAGGGTTGGAGAACTCATAGCAGGTCCAGAAGTGATTTTAATGTTTGGGCAAAGGATTTGAAGTATTGAAAGCCACTTTTTATTTTTTCGTTTATTTTTTTTTTTGGTGATGTCCGACGCAAAACTTAAATTTTATTAATTATTATTTTCAACTTGATTTCAACTGTTGCAGTGTCGATATTTGTTTGGCAAAGACAACCGCAATACGCGGCGCCTTGCCAGGTATGCGCCGGCCGTTAAGCCTCCTGAAAGCCTCCTCTACACGTAGACAGATTCATCAGCAGATGGCCATCTGCCAATGCCTCCGCCGACGTGTGGACTGGGTAATTTGGTAGTCTGTGGTAGGTATTTAGCCTCTGCCGACGTCAAATACCTACCACAGACTAGCAAATTACCCCGTCTACACGTCGGCGGAGGCATTCGCAGATGGCCATCTGCTGATGCATCTAACGACGTGTAGAGGAGGCTCTAAATACCATGGTATTTACATGGATTATACACATGGATTATTTACATTTATTTACATGGATTTGTATTTACATGTAAAACTAGAACCAGGATTTTGAGATAATTTTCAAGTTATGGAACAACAAACTGACATTTTAGATCCGATTTCTGTAAGACATCTCAAAGATCGCAGAACAAATTAATCGCGAAACAAATGAATTGATGAATCTCAAAACTTATATTATAATCTTTATTATATCTTTTTTTTGTGAAATTTTGCGTTGGACATCGTCAAAATATTACTTAAGGCACAACTTATTCTTATTATAGAAGTATGAAATCAGACAGGTTTCTAAAATCTATACAAAATACAGATATCTCAAAATAATATGCGCTTCGGGAATAATCGTCTATCTTCAGAAATACGAACGCGTGCTAATGATATCTACTATAGAGCTGTAACACCCTTGAAAGTACTTGCCTATTTTGTATTATCATAATTACAAAATTATGTATTAATAACTCTATGGAATTCCAAAGAACGTTTTAAAACTTTTGAGGGACAGATGACGATCTGCTACCGGAGTAGGTAACCCGACAGAGACAAAACTTTATACAAACGCGCAATGATAGTAATCATACTACTAACTAAGCACAGCAGTACTAAACCTACAAGCTTTAAGCAGTCGGGGGTTACTCTGTGGCGCGATGTTCGTGTTTATTCGGAACACGAAGATTACCGAAGCGCATATCTTTTCTGGTTTACCTGTACATTATGCATGTTAAGATTTATTTTTCTCTGCTTTTCTTTAAAAAAAAATCCTTATGAGGCTTCAGAACTATCTTTGGGTCACAATAAACAACAAGCAATCACAGTGGCTTAGTATCGCCGAGGTGACACGAAAAAAAAAGAAATTAATAAAAAAAAAAACATTAATGTTTTGATCTATTACGCTTATTAATAATTACATTATTAAATTAAATAAATTGTATTTAGTGAATTCTTTATCTGTAATGTTGATGTTTAGATGTAATTTTGTGAAAATAGGTTTAAGGTTATTATAACTAAGTGTATTTAATTTTTGGACAACCATTTTCTCCCCCATTTTTTTGTAGCTTTTATTCGATATATTCTACACTCTTGGAAATGGCCAATTAAGTAAAAGGGTGGGGGGTGGTCCTTTAAAATAATATTTCATTGATCGAAAGGCAAATTTAATGCGACTTGATCTTGAACGAGTCAATTCGCATACAAATCCTTAACTGGGGTTTACATTGAATGAAACTAGTGTCGTGCAACAGTAGTTTGACTGTCCTGTTTCGGGTTATAGCTAACTGACGCCCGGTTTTTGAAAACCTGATAAATTCACCTAACTGTCATAGAGAGAATAAATAACAATTATTTCAGCCAACTAATCTGTGGCCTTAGTGTGACTTTTTCGACTCACGTTCAATTGCGAGCGCGTTAGAATTTTGTATGGGAAATTAGGTTTCTCCTAGTGACCACCAGGTGGCGCTATAACTTTTCCCATATAAAAATCTAACGCGCTCGCAATCGAACGTGGGTGAAAAAACTCATACTTAAGCCTCTGAACAGTTAACATCAGATATGACATCGTATTAGTCGATGATAATTTAAACCCTGGTTTACACGCGCGAATATGCGATCGTCTCGTTTGTATGTCACTTTTTGTTCGGAAAACCGTAAAGCGTCCTCATTTTATTTTAGTTTAAACTTGGCCTTATTAGGTCACGGACATAAAGCGATCGTTTCTCTATTAGCCACATACCTTGCTTACGAGGTACTGTGTACTTGCTTTGTGGTAATATATTAGTAGATATATAAAATTTGTGTGAATGTGTAAGTTGTTTGATATGATCAATTCAGTCATTTTTGATACATAGACAACAGAACAAAGTTCTTTTAGCGCGTGGCCAAAATCGGAACTAACGACGCCATTTTGTTTTTTCAATAGAATATCAGTGACAATTCCACAGTTATCTGTGAAAAATGTTTACCAACTACCCAACCAAACCACCAATGACCCTGAGGCGCCAAAAGAGCCTCGACAGTATACGAGCGTAAAAATTACACATCGAGCGTTAGGAAGGGACTGTCACACACGAGCGACAGAGACGAAGCTCTACAAAGCCAAAAATTTTCTAAGATTCGATGTGCCATAGTAACGCCGGTTATAGTTACCGGCACGTAACTTGGCAAGAGATTTTCGTAGTGGGGGAAGTTCGCGCATATAAAAATGTATGAAATTGTGCGTGCGCAAACTTCCCCCACTACAAAAACTCTTGCCAAGTTACGTGCCGGCAATTATACATTAAATAGGAAAACGATCGCCATGTGTGTGTGGCCTAAGCCTTCTTAAATTTTTCAAATTCCATTTTGGCGCCAATATCCGCCATTTTAATTCTGTCATCTGTCACCCCTTAAAGTTTGATTCCAATAAATGTGGCCAATAGTCTGTATCAAATTCGGATATAAAAATCTAGCTTAGTATCACCCTTAGCGTTTTATAACCTTATCAAAAACTTTTGTTTTAATAATTATTCATTTCAATTTAAACTTCCACTAAATAATCCTTGTAAATGCCCTCATTTTATTTCTACTGCCATTTTATACTTCTTATATTATAAGCAAATAGCAAATTAAATATAGGATAATCATTCATGTTTGATTAATAATAAGGGATGCACACAATAGTTAACTACCTAATGCACTCACTTTGTTCTATTTTGTATGCGTGAGATAACATCGACGATTTAAACCTCACTAACTGCTCCTAACTTTGACGTTACTATATAAATATGTAATACATTTTCAGCCGATCGTTCTGTAAAAATCTCAACGTGAAAACTTAGGTTAATTGAGCTTCAGTGAGTGAGTGAATGCTAGGGATTGACACATTGACACTAAGTATTAGTACCTACTTCACTGATTTTTTTACAGAATAGCACTGCTGATCTGCAATGTAGCAACAAACCAAATCGGATGCATATGGATTAAACTTATAATTCATGATCCGAAATCAAATAATTTTATAAACGAGCTCCTGCTTAGTTATTTTTCAACATTAAGCGTTTTGCAGAGCTGTCAATGCTAACACAGCCTGGCGGTTTATTCGTAGGGACACACGCCAGCACATCAAGCTACTAGAATGAGTCAAATTTCTTTAATAGATTTTCAACTTTATCTCTATAAGCATTAGGTTCAAAGTTGATTGGGAAAATTTGACAGTTTCGGGTAGCTTGATGTGCTGGTGTCTGCACAAACTCGCAAAAACGTATGTTAGGTATACCTAATCACCAGTGATCGGAATAGGTAGAGCAATTTAGGTTCATTGACCGCAAACATTGATGATAATATGGATATTCCACGGAATTCCGACTGATACTACGGGATTTTTTACGAGATTTTATTGTCGCTAGAGTGACGCACCTGTTTTTGTCTCTTTCTGCGCCACTAGAATTCAATTCTTTACCAACAGTAACTTCGAAACTAAACTTCGTAACTAAAAGGGAATATCCATATTATTCTAACCTATAGCAAGTACATAAAACAGCTCTACCTATTCCGATCTATGCTAATCACTTATAGTTAGGTATAACATGAGGCTAGTGCATCAATCAACTGTCGAGTAGGACACAGTGCGCTAGAGGCTAGGCGCATGCGTTCATCTACGAGTATGTCATGCGTTTCTGCAAGGCCTCATTGACGCATATGCCATAACTAACGCAAGTGGAATCCCACAAGTGTGAAATGCAGCTAACTCATACACCAAATGACACAGGTGTAGATACCTAATTACTCTAGACGTTTGTACTTAGATATGCGTCATTTTAATCTAATACCTATGTGAATTAAATTTAACTGAGTCGGTTTATTTGTCGATGTTAAATCAATGCAGTGAATTCGTCATTTTAGTCGTGCATTTTGGGTATACTTAAAGTAATTTTGTCGATGACTACCTAAGTCTATTTCGTTTCTAGCTTGAAACTCGAAAAACCTTAGTTTTAAAAGGTTTTATCTACTACAAAACATTATTCAAACACAAGTGTATACCTAAAACGCACGCATGCCTCTTATAATTATTTGTTGGACGTTTTGGCTGGACTAAAACGCGTTTAATTTGGATCTGTTTATTTTGTCGGTGGCTGTAAAAACTATATACGACCAAAGCAATCTATACTATAATCTAGTTGTAATCGTCTAGTTGTGAGATAAGTAATCATTGTTGTTACACGTCATAGAACCACACCTTAACCGGATATCAGTCGTTCAAAGTCGTTCTTTACTCTATAACTAAATAAATAAAGTAAAAAATAACTTAGTTAATAATTAACATGCCTTAAAAAAAACGTACGTACATTAAAACGGTTGTTATTACTGATACTAATATAAAAATAAAAGCCAAATATTAATACGTAAATACCTCATTTGACTAAAAAGCGTATGATGTTTTAAATAATTACTGAAAAACAAAAATTATAATAAATTCGATGTATTTATAAAGAATGAACGATGACTACTTATCTCATTCTAAATCTAAATTAATTGAGTAAAGTGATTGAACTGAATCTTAATGTCTTCTATGTGATTTATTTAACGTAACTTCCGCTGCCATAAGTAACTACTAATTTTAAAATTAAACATTTGTATTAAAAAATAAACTGATTAAGTTAGGCAACCTACACACGAGCTACTTGTTAAAACCATTTGGCTGTCTTCGATAGTGAGTGGCTCGCGTGTGGCCAGCCTTATTGTTTTAATTTTGAGGGTTCCGTAAATCTTTCTTTGTTTTTCTTTGTCGTCCATTTTGTCCGTCCGCAGACTAAATTAAGATTAATTTCGAAATGCCTGGTGCACGAAGACAGCTTCCTGTTTGTACCGTTTACGAACCTTTGTTTATTTCATAGGATTCAAATCTTTTAAGCTGTTATGTTTGCTCAATGAGTTTCGTTCGTGATAGTGTTTACGGAACCCTACAAGCGTACATTCTGTATAGCTTGCCTTTAAATCTATCGCACAAAACGTGGGAGCTCTTGATTTTTAATTTAACCATTAGACCGCACTGACTGGGACATTAAGGTCACTCGCATGTGAACCACTTGCGACCTCCAGAAGTGGTCAGCCGCAGCCATTTCTCATACATTTAACGAGCCATAGCCTTTCCAGTCTCCTTTTATGCGGCGAGCTTCAACTTTATGAAAAGTGGCTGTTGCTGGCCAGAACCACAGGTATCGTTCGCGAATGGTCCGCGTGTGGATAGCCTAAAGAGTCATTAATAGTGTCTGGTATGGTAAGAATAGGTATTTGTATCGGTTGTATACTGGCGGTCAATGAGTTGAAAGCGTTTAAAAATCAAAATACCCTTCGTATTTTGAAAATGCGTTCCATATTCGCTCGGTGATCATTACCTATTTTCTGCAACGTTTCGAGCGAGAATCAATGGAATGCATAGAGCTGTTGACACACCAATAAAATATGAGTGCGAAAAAACAACAACAATTTTCAATGATTTTTTTTTATTGATATGTGAACAGTTATTTTAAAATTATTTATTTTAGCATTGATAATACTTTGTAGTGGAAACAGGCTGGTCCCTGTCTTACTGATATTCTATGTTAGTCAAAGTAGAGATCAATTTGGAGTTAAATCTAAGTGACTAATGTAATGTTATCGATAAGGCAACGGTGTAATCGATTCAATTGTTAAAATTATTTATGTATTCTGGAAAGTTACGTATTACTTGATGTCCTGATTAAATTATTGGAAAAATACTAGTTTGTTTAATCCTAGCAACACTTGCAGCAATCGAGAACAGAATTCTCGAAGCCCTCAACGAACATCAGCCTGCCGAACAGGTGTCACTGACTGGCAGGGGCACCATCAGTGATTTTAATTTTGATAACACAAATAATTAGTCGCTAATTAGTCGAAATTAGTCGCCAAATATCAGAATTTGTCGGTCACTGGTTCAAAAGATATAAGGGTTGATAGGTGACCGATCTGGAGTCTCCCCAGCAGGGCCATATTTATATCTCAAAAACTAGGGCACCTAGCGAAGATCTGTTTTCTCCCATATTCGAAGAGTTTCTTCGTGAATTCTTCGACCTAGCTCTTGGACTATACCTAACTAATTGAACTCATTATATCTCCTAAACTAAGACCCGATTAAATCTGTGACTTGGCAACTGATTCTGACTAATTAAAATCCCTGATAGTGGCCCTGCCCGAGTCAGTGACACCCCGAACAGGCCGGATTTCGTCGCGACCT